>JBAMAX010002566.1:0-35242 GCA_037043745.1 Chymomyza amoena
TGCTAATGGAAAAATATCCGGGAAAGAAACTAGCTCCCACACTTCATAAAATTTTGGCACATGGCCAATCTTTAATAGAATATCATTGCCTACTCATTGGGGAGATGTCAGAAGAAGCCCAGGAAACAAGTAACAAGGAATATAAAAAATTCAGAGCCATAAATACTTATGTCTATATACTAAGATTAAGGATATATGTTGTATATGTACCATATGTTGAGAGCCTCTTCAGATCCACAAGTTGCATCCCTTAGACATGTGAGATCGAACACAGAATTGAAAAGTTATTCAAAAGCAATGCTACGCCTTTTAGATATACCCTCAAATGTAAATGTAGATGATTATTTTACAAAAAACAGCCGATATAACAATTTTTGTTATATTATGAACAAAAAATATATCATCAAAATTTTCTTCATATATATGGCAAATATGGCACAGGCAACATAATTCGACTTCAACAACATATTGCGCAGCTCTCAGATATCACATCACCATATATGAATACTTATTTTACAATATTAAATTCATAAAAATATCTCAATTGGTTTAGAAGATATGATTTTTGCAACGGATTTTCAGCTTCCGTGCCACTGCACTATGGGGCAAACGACCACTTTATCTGGCCAAAACCCATATTCTAAAAGACGTTAAAAAATTTTTTTTTTAACCGCAATGCATCTTAGAAACATAAATCTGTAATGTTACGTACCAAAAATTTTAACAGATCGCGCCGCTGTTATGTTATCAGCTGTCAAAAACAGATGTTCATAAACAAAAACAGGTGCTTGTCAAATGTAATTTTTTTGCATGCAACTTAAAACTGCTAAAATAGACCAATGAAGCAACAGAAGTGAAATTTTGAAGATGCAGCTTAACGAGAGTGGTTTGTATCATGTGTTTGTGAATTTGAATTGCTTAAATTAATTGTGCCGTTCTCCTAATTGATTGTAATTGCTAACCATTCAACAATCAAAAAATTGTAACAAAAATTAGTTTTCAAATAGAGCTACAAAATGAGTCGAGCTCTTTCGGCCAATAGAGTTTGTTGATTGTGTTAGTATATTCCATCATCTTTCAAATGCATGTTATACTAAAGTGCAATTTTCCGCCCATTTGCGCAAATTTAACTTTGTAGGTCAACAACTAAGATTTGAAAATGCAAAGTTGTTTGCAACGTGGAAGGCAATGACGACGAAGACTACAAAAGAAGATGCCATATTTAATTGTTTTAAAGCGGGAATAACTGGTACCATTTCTGAAGATGAAACAAAAATTTTAGCTGATAAAGCCAAACGTTTCTGCTACCAGTTGACTTCGAATTGGGCAAAATCTAATAGAAATTTCAAGCAATTTGAAAATAAGCATGCAAAGTGGCTTAACTCAGAAACAATCATTTATATTAAAAAAAAAGAAAAACGCGTAGGACGGCCTAGAGTGCCATATACTTGCAAAAGTGGTAGAACACAACGTAAAGAAGCTGCAGATCTAGCACTATCAAAGAATTTTAATGTGAAATTGTTAATCCAAGCGGATATAACCGGCATTGACGTAGGCCTTATTACAAATTTAAGACTATTTTAATATGTCTGTCAAGTCAGTTGCCAATTAATGTTGAAAGATTTCAAAGCTTCTGTTTTTGTACTGCAGAAATTATTATTGATAAATATCCTTGGTTCTCGTGCATTCATGTGACATTATAGAAAATACTGTTCTTCCAGTAGGATACTTTGGAGAGGAGGGTGCCGAGTCCCGAAATAAAATTGTATATAAGTCTGATCGATTGCATCATGCAAGGAAAAGTAGTCGATTAAATAATTTTTCGGATGTGTTTCTAAGAGCAGTAGATACATCGGATCCAATTGTTTCATCAATAAACCTAGACAGACACATACAAATTCAAAAAAAGCTGTGTCTTCCTTCAGAAGTAATACATTTATTATCAAGCTCTGTTAATACTTCAGGCAGCATGTCTGCCAATCAGTTTGGTGAGCTTGATATGGACGAAATCGATTTCCAAGGCAACATGGTCCTTGATAACGAAGAATATGAAGAGGAACAATAGGTGCGTGCATTACACATATTATTAACAATAAAATTTAATTTAATTTATATTTCAGCAAATTTTTTTATATATTTAAAAAAAAGGGAGTATCCACGCCCACTTTTAACATATATACACATTTATTTGGATATAATAAGGCAAATGAAACTAATTAAACTAAAATATGTTGTTTTATTTTAAAGTTATTAATTAATGACACTAAAAGTGGTCGTTTGCCCCATAGTGCACTGTGCGGCGGTTGTCTATTTAATTGAACAAAAAGAGAAAAATACGATGGTTTAAATAAGGCCATAACGCAATTTAATTGGAAAAGTTAAATTTTGTGAATTTTCCGTAATTGTCACTTCGAAAAAAACTTTCCAGAGATACTAACATACCATACATATAAATAACTTTCAAAGATTGGGTTGCATCATTAATGTTCCAAAACCCTTAAAAAACTCAAACCCTAGACATTTTGGAGGTTACCTGAAAAACCTGGCGTGTTTTTGACCTCGGATTACGCTTTAGCGACCCCAAAAAATATTTAAAAAAATGCTGCGTACCACCAGTCTCGAAAAAATGTTGTGTTGAGATGAGGCTAGCGTAGAACTTAGAACTACTGTGCCATTTATTTAATTGGATTTGGATTCAACGCGTTGAAATATGTATATAAGACCACCGTACGCCTGGACAGCTGATCACAAAACTTTTTTGCAGTTCGCATTTCAATGGTGAATTTTATGCGATCTTATTCAAACTTTTAGGTGACGAAATCAAGAAAAATTTGAGCTGCATTGGGTGAAAAAGAAAGTGCAGTTTCATCATGCCCATAACATACCTCATTTCATACATGCTGCTATCGCGTTGTACAAAATCCACAAACAGTGAGAACAGATTAAATCCCCTCTGATTAAGTAAATGGCTCTCTGGTAAAAAATTTAAGAGATAGAGTGTGCAGCTCATTAAAAAAAAAGGTATCAAATATATTAAAAATCACTAAAATTAGTGAATTAAAAAAAATAATTTAAGTTTTTGTCTTTTAGTTCTTAGGATGGCTAATAACGGGACCATCACTACCGATAGTACATAGAAGCGCCTGCTAAGTTTTGCTGATGTCCAAAGATATTCCTATAGATAGGAGATTACAGATACAGATGCAGATATAGTAGCATAGAGATATCAGTACGATTGTTCTTTAATCAGTCTAGGGTTGAGCTCGTGAGCACGAAACTCACGATCACGATCATTTGAATCAAAGAGGTTTTCAGGAGAGCTCTAGCTAGGAGTGCACTTGAATTATAACTAAACCGACAGCTTCAGTCAGTCTAGAGTTTTAGTTGAGTTCGTGGCTGCGATACGAACCCCACGATTAACTATACCGATTCTTCAGTACGACGCAACTTTAATCAGTCTAAAGTTAGAGTTGAGCTACCAGGCCCAGCTGGCTCGACAAAGATATACACGGATGGTTCCAAGCTGGACGACCGTGTAGGCAGATGCCTTTATGCTTAGGAACTCAACGTCAGAACTGCTTTATGACTCCCGAATTACTGCCGTGTCTTTTAGGCAGAGGTCATTGCAATCCAGGAGGCTTTGACAACAATAAGAAACCTATAAGTATGGAATAAGAACATCTGTATGGGTATACCCATGGCCCACTTGAATTTTTGTTAGTTTATAGGCGAAGGGATATCAAAACACAAACCATTAAACCATACACAACCTGCCAAAAATTAGGAATTAAGAGTAAACTGTACAATTTCTCTCGAGGATACCCCTAACTTTCGATGTCCACTAATTTTTATTAATTTTTTTCAATTAAGCAGACATAAATTCGAATCACACCGAAGATGCACCCGCTGAGTTTGACAAGGCCATTGAAGCCACTGGCTTTGGTTTTTACAACTGTCTACTATTATTGGTGGCCATACCTGCATCTTTTGCCACCACATTCGAGTCCTCCACCATATCCTACATACTCCCAATAGCCGAGTGCGATCTGCATCTGACGCTTACTGATAAAGGAGTTCTGAATGCTGTTGCCTATGGAGGCATGACAATCTCGGCTATAGCTTGGGGTTACCTGGCGGATACCAAAGGACGCCGAAATATACTACTCTATGGTTATTTGTTGGACACGATTTGTGTTTTTGGCAGCGCTTTAAGCCAGAATTTTTTAATGCTGGCCATATTCAAGTTTTTTGGTGGACTTATGTAAGCTATTAAATATAAAAATAAAATAATATAAAAACTATTTTAAATATTGTACAATAGCATAAATGGTCCCTCGGCGGTGTTGTTCACGTATTTTACGGAGCTGCATTGTGCCAAGCACAGATCAATGGTGCTTATGATATTGTTTATGGTTATGGCAGGCGCCCAGTTAGTATTACCTTTGCTATCCTGGGGCATTTTTCCTCAAGACTGGGATTTTAAAATTGGCATTCTGGATAGTAAGTTTTAAACTAAGAATTTTTTTTCCAATTCTAAATCATTTTACTCTAATTTTTAGTTCACAGTTGGCAAATATATTTATTTGCCTGCGGTGTGCCAACTCTTCTTGCTGGGCTGGGCTTTTGCTTTTTGCCCGAAAGTCCGAGATTTTTAATGAGCCAAGGACGTAATGCTGAGGCATTACATACATTGCGCAAGATTTATCATATAAATACGGGCAAGCCTATGGAAACATATCCGGTAAGCTTTTAAGTTAGAGTACCCAAAGTAAGTTTGACTTACGTTTTTTTTTCCTAAATTTCAGATTAAGGCACTTGTCATAGAGGCACCAAGTCGTGTTGCCGAACAGGATGAAGTTGTCTGTACCATTGAAGAGAAAAAACCTCACTTTTCAAAACCAACGCCGCGCACGTTAATGGAGAGCGTGACCGCTGGCTTGCAGCAGATGAAGCCCATGTTCCATAAGCCACTGCTGGGTCTTTCCCTGCATTGCTATACCATGCAATTTTGTATTTCTCTAGGCATGAATACCATTCGTCTGTGGTTGCCACAACTCTTTGCCTCCATGGCACAATATGAGGCTTTGACTATGGACGAAGCAGATATGTGCACTGTTTTGGAATTTAGTGTGAACCAAACTGCCGAAACAATACTAAATCATGACAGTGCCTGTGCTCAGGTAAGTTATCAGGATCAGTCTTTTATATAGCTTAAGTTATATGTGTATCCATTGCAGCCCAAAATAATATCTATGGATATGTACCTGAATAACATCATTGTCTCAACTGCTGCCTTTTTTGGATTCTTCTTTGCGGGTGGCATTATACGCATCGTGGGTGAACATTTTATGCTGCGTAAGTTCGAGGGTTGTACAAAAAATTGCAAAATTTTTATATAAAAAATTGTATTTTTCTTTGCAGTTGGAGGTCTTTTTATTTCGGGTACCTTGGGACTCTTGCTGTACTGGTCCTCTAACAGTCTGATGATCCTTATTGTTTCCACAGCATTTGTTACCATTTCTGGCATTGCAACATCTTCCTTATTAGGCGCTGTTGTTGCTTTGTTTCCCACCCAGTTACGGTTAGACTAGTCTATTCTACTTTTAAATATATATTTCATTAATGTTTTAAATCTTTTCAGTACTCTGGTGGTTGCAACAGCCTTGATGTTTGGACGCCTAGGTGGATTATCAGGAAATTTACTTTTTCCTATTTTTATGGAAATTGGTTGTATTCCACCTTTTGCAATGGTGTCCGCGGTTATGTTTTGTAAGTTACTCTAAAGCTTGGTTATCTAATTAACAATTTTTTTAATTAATTTATTATTATTAATTTTACGTTTTTCTTTTACTTTCAGTTTCTGGTGTACTTGCCATTTTTGTGCCCAATATCAATAAAAACAAGAGTTCTAAATGAAAAACCTGGCTGAATAGTTAAGAACTAAAAAGAATTCGATTTGCATTAATTGGTGTATGAGATGTTTTAATTTATTAATTAAGATAAATTAATTTATTTTGCTTATTAAAAATACGCTGGTTTATTAAAAAAAAAAAATAATTATTAATTTTTTGCTACAATTTTGACCAAATAATCAAACAAAAAATTATATCGGGTTTTTCGTCCCTACTGAAAAAGTAGACCGATATGGACAACAAAAGACGCCATATTTTTCCCGTTCTCTTGACATATCTCTTCAGTACGAAGCCATTTCATCGTGGAAAGATATACGATCCAACAACGAGTCGAAATTATTAAAATTTACTGCCCAAATTCGGAGTCAATGGCCTCAACTTTAAGAGCGCTACGTCCAATTTATGGTCGTCAGAATTGTCCTGCCACATCAACAATTGAGAGTCTAGTGGAAAAATTTTAATCCACAGGCACAGTACAAAATGTTCCCGGTCCAATGAGGCAAAAAAGTGCCCGTACAGTCGAGAATATTGCTTCCGCTAGCGCATTAATTGAGGAAGACCTAAATCAGTCTCTCACACGACGCTCTCAAGCGTTAGGCATCTCTGTGACGTCGTTGTGGCGAATTTTGCAAAATGATCTTGGCCTACATCCTTACAAGACCAAATTGACGCAAGAACTGAAGCCGCTTGACCACCACAAGCGTCTTCTGAATGTTCGTGAATTAGGCTGAGCAGCAACTGGAAAATGATCCGGATTTTCATCGCAAAATCATCTTTAGCGATGAGGTTCATTTCTGGCTGAATAGCTTCATCAATAAGCAAAATATGCGTTATTGGTCAGGCAGCAATCCACACGTACTCCATGAGTCATCCCGGTTTGGTGCGGTTTATTGGCCGGCGGCGTCATTGGGCCGTACTTCTTCCGTGATGATCAATACCGGCACGTTACTGTGAATGGGAATCGCTACCGCTCGATGATAACCGAATATTTTTGGCCCGAATTGGATGATATGGACTTGGACAATAATTGGTTTCAACAGGACGGCGCCACACAGCGAAGGTCACAATCGATTTATTGAAAACCAAGGTTGGTGAACGTGTTGGCTCATGAAGTGGCCCAGTCAATTTGCCGCCTCGGTCGTGCGATTTGAATCCGTTAGACTATTTCCTGTGGAGCTAGGTCAAGTCTACAAGCCAGTGACGATTGATGAACTTAGTACGAATATCGAACTCACGTTGCAGCAGTATCGGCCGATTTTTGCTTGAAAACCGTCGAAAATTGGGTTCATCGTCTGGACTTCTGCCAGCGTGCCCGTGGTGGCCATGCAAAAGAAATCGAGTTCCATACATAATCGAATGTACTTTCACAGGAATAAAGAATTTCATTGATATCCAAAACCGTTTTTGTTTTATTTTAAAAAACTTTTGTAGCGCTCTTATTGAAAAACCCTTTATCTAGCTTTTTTCGTAAAAACTTATATTTTAAATCTCATTAGACCAATTCCTGTAATTATAAATAGTATGTAATATCCACCATTTTTAAATTGATCGTATCGCAAGAACTGCGCTCCAGGAAGCTTATGTAGATTTTTTCTGTGGTGCTGTGCAACACTTTTTTCTCTTAAAATAAATTTTTTTTAAATTTTCTTCATTAAATTTTATCCATACATCAATCTTGTAACACGTTAAAGTTTTCTATTTATTTTACGTAATTAAC
The DNA here is from genome assembly GCA_037043745.1 of Chymomyza amoena. NCBI lineage: Eukaryota > Metazoa > Arthropoda > Insecta > Diptera > Drosophilidae > Chymomyza > Chymomyza amoena. Next base: position 7,630 of record JBAMAX010002566.1, read on the forward strand.
CTTTAAATTTTAGTGCATATTCGCAGAAACAGGAATTTAATTAATTAATTGCTTTAACTTGTTGCAAAAAGTCAAAAGTTAAAAGCCAACAATATTTTGTTATTCCTTTTGAATGTTCCCAGAACGAAAACTTTCAATATGTGAAACCCATTACCATCAATTAACTATGAATACATGGAATGTAAGTGGATATGTACATGTGAGTATATGAAATGTATCTGTAAAGGATGGGAAAATTTTGTACCGAAATGTTTTCATGAAAATCATTTATGCTTGAACGCATGTATTTCCCTTAGCGACTGAACCTGAGGATGCTGATAACACTTGAAGTGTTGGAAACTCAATTGCTTTCGGTGAAACTATTGGGTTTGTGGGGTTAGTAACATTCTATGATGTGGCTTGGTGTTGTGGGGTTAGTAACATTCTATGATGTGGCTTGGCGTTTACGCATCAGTAAATTATACCCTGAATTTAAAGGGGTATATTAAGTTCGTGCGAATATGTACAAGATTCTAGCATTCTATTTTTTCTTCCATACTGAAACTTTCTCTTTGGGCTACTCATACTACATAAATGAGTTTACTATAAAACCTAAAACCACTTTAGCCTTTAATGTGGCACCTTCCCTTTCTGTAGTTAACTCTATTCCAAAAAACTAATTGCTGACCTTACCATTCATTATCTGAATGTTTGTGGCATTCTACGTGGTGCTAATGAAGATCCTGGCGCCGCAAAAGTCAATTTTGAAACTTGCTTAGAAAGTCCGTGTTTTTTACTATTTCGATAGCTAAAAAAATACCTGCCTTTTTTTTATACTCTTAAAATTCACGGAGCTGTCAAAGTTGGCAATTGTAGACGTGCGAGAATTTATTATGTGTATCCCTCTATTACAAAAAATATATTTTTTCTCATGTTTTTGATGAATTTTCATAAATCAGCATATCTGTTGATTAGTGGAAATGTGGACGCTTTTGCGCTGTGGGAGAAATGCAAGTCGAAATAAGGAGAAGATTCGAATCATCCAACAGCACTTTCGATTATTCAAGATTTATTAGAAAAAGAAGGCAGGACACTGAAACAAGGTGGATTGCCAGAAGTTACGAACGAAGATGAAATTATTCAAGATATTGTAGTGCCTGAGTATCTTGCCATAGATGAGCATAAACGCCTGTTTACCAGCATGTCCGAGCAGATAAACGAAGACCAGAAACATGCTCGCGACGTTATAGTAAGTTCGATATTGGGTAAATCCGCGCAGAAGTTATTCTTTATATATGGACCTGGCGGAACCGGTAAGACTTTTCTCTAGTTTGTAGTTCATATATTTTTTAGTTAATATGTCAAAGTCCTTGAAGAGAACTAGGATCGCTGCTATACTTCATCCATACGGGCGAATGGCTCACAAGACTTTTAATTTGCCATTACACATTTGTAATGAATACGGAACGTTGCATTGGAGTAGAAAAATGAAGCAACAACTTCAAGACGTAGACCTGATTATTTTGGATGAGACTTCGATGATACCTCAAGCCTTACTGAGTAAGATAGACCGCACGTTCCGCGTTCTTCGCAAGCGAAGAGCCGTTCGCCGGTAATATCGTTGTGTTGTGTGGAGATTTTAGGCAAGTATTGCCTGTAATGAAGAAAGGCGGAAAGCGCCAAATACTAGACGCATATTTGAAGACATCGCCTTTGTAGGATAAATTCCAACAACTAAAACTGAAAAAAAATATGAGAGCTCAAGGAGACTCTGTAATGTTGAAGAAATGGCTACGAGAGCAAATTTAGCCGCAAGAAATGAAGAAGTGAAAAAAATAAATCTGTCCATCTGGTGTTGTGTAGTGACATTCCATTGATACAGCCGACTTTGTGGGAATTGATGAAGCTAATCAAGAGAGGCCGCTCTACAATATCCAATCGAATATTTGAATTCCCAAAAACTGTCTGGCCTCCCACCAGCGGACCTACAGCTAAAGACAGGGTGCATAGTCATGTGGCTCAGAAATCTCTGCATCACAGACGGACTATGCAATGGGACTCTATTAGTAATACGAAAAATTACAAAGAACATACTAATATGTGAAATTCTGACTGGCGAAAAAGCCCAAAAAGAAAAGGAATTAAAATACAATGCAGCATGGAAGAGAAAAAAATAAAAAATTTTGTTTACCTCTTCAAGACCATTGGAAGAAATTTTGCAGATTGAGTTCGGCGGAGAAAAAGTCGTCACCTATTTCATCGTAGCCAAAAATAAAATGTGAAACAACCTAAACAGGAACTATGAATACCTGGCACTGAGTACTGATATCAACGTTATAGATCCGCAAACATTTGTTGACAGGAAGGATGTCATCATGGTTTTGAACCCGTACAACGTGTGCAAAAAGGCGATACCTTATACGACAAAATGAATGGAACAGCCTTAATTCATGTTTAAATAGATTTATTTTAATGTTACACATAAATTATATACAAAAGAGAATATTTTTATAATATTTTTTTAATGGAGCCTCCATCGCTTGCGGCGATGGAGGGGCTGGGGTTGGTGGTCCAAGCGAGCAGGCGGCGATTCCCCTTAGTTAAATTACAAAAAAATATTCAAAAGCCATTTGATTAAAAAAAAAGTTAAGTTAAGATGTACTTAATAAAATAAATATGTTTGTGACCTGGGCTTGATAACAAGTTAGGTCTTTTGACACGCCAAGATAGAAATAGGGTTAAATTAATATATAGTTTTAATGCCAACATTTTTTTTACCCATATTTTCTTAATAAATTTATCTAGGGTATTCAAACTTTCTGTGGAAACTGAAGAAACGTTCAATTGTTATATAGTAATATATTGCTATTGCAAAAGTAGTCAACTTTTTAACTACTCAGCTCGATAGCAACCGTGAATACCCTTATTGATTCATAGCTAAAAATGCCTAGTCGCGCTTTTGGAAACTGTCAATGAAATATTACAATTTTAAAAATTGAATATTTAATATGAATATTAAAAATAGAGTATCAGCTTAATTCACATATTCAACAAACTTATTATGGCATAAATTTCTAAAGCAAATAGCAATCCTTGAGTTAAAATTCAAAATTTTTTGCTAAAAATGCCATAATTTATGTTTATTTTAAATTTACTAATGATAATAAAACTACTACATCTATGGCCAATGCCGAAAATCGAAATCCAAATGAAGCAGCCGATTTCGAAACAGCAATTGCGGAATGTGGTTTTGGACTCTTCAATATAATAATGATTCTATGTGCTACACCCTGTCTAGCGGCCATGGTTTTTTCCTCATCATCTGTATCGTATATACTACCCTTAGCTGTGTGTGATCTAAAACTAACTCTGCTCGAGAGGGGCATGTTGAATGCGGCTACCTTTGCAGGTTGGTAGAGTGCATAGAGTGCCTTAATTTTGTAAAATATTAAAATCTTAGTTTACCAGGCATGATATTATCCGCTGTTCCCTGGGGTTTTGTTGCAGACACCATGGGTAGACGTGTGGTACTTATCTGCGGTGGCTGGATTGATGGCTGCCTGATGCTGGGCGCTGCCTTTAGTCAATCCTCTGTAACCTTGATGATATTCAAGTTTTTCGATGGTTTTGTGTGCGTATGAATAGTTACATGGAGCCAAAGGTAAAAAAAAATATTTCTTATATGTTTTCATAGAATATGCGGACCCTTCGCAGTGGTAGTCTCTTATCTGGCGGAGTTCCATGGGAAAAAGCATAGAACCTATATTATGATATATGTGGGCCTTGCTATAACCATGGCGTCTTTGTTATTGACCGTCATGGCCTACTATTTGGTGCCTCTTAAGATAAGCCTTGACATAGGTAACTTTAAGTGTAAGTTCTATCGAATATGTCTAATTAATTCAAATATAAATGATTATTAAATGCTCATCCATAGTTAGTAATTGGCATATGTATTTGGCCGTTTGTGCTGTACCCACTTTTATGAGCGGATTTCTGCACATGTTTCTGCCAGAGAGTCCAAAATTTTTAATGGCCCAGGGTAACTACAACAAAGCGATGCAAACTTTTAAGAAAATTTACAAGATCAATAAACGCAAGGATGCGGATTCCTATCCAGTAAGTTATTTGCGGATTTCGATAGACATTTGTACAGTGCTTGGGAACTTTAAAAAAATTCCAAAATCGATCGATAGGCTATATGCTTGGAATCTCTAAAAACTTTCAAACTCAAAATTTAAAAAAAAAATCTTTTTTGAGCGATCGGTTCTAGCCTCTTTATATATGATAAAGGCAACCGATTGTAATATAATTTGATGCAGTGCTTGGGAACTATAAAAAACTTTTGAATATCAAATTTGGTTACGATATCTTCATGAACAAACGAATTATCCATCTAAAGTTTTTTTTAAACTTTTTCGTCTTCAATTGTCCGAAACAAATTGTGTTACGATATTACAAATAGAAATAGTATAAATAGAACGTAGTTCATATTACTTTCACCATTTTTAGAATACCAACTATTTTTAAATTAATAAACTTTTTACAGATTAAAGAACTAACGGATGACTCGCCGGATACTTCTCCAGACATAAATAATCCAAACTCATTTGCAGCACGTTGTAGCCGAGCCAAAGTTAAGTTATTAGGTGGATTTGAGCAACTAAAACCCATGTTCTCAAGTCCCTACCTGGCTTTATCCCTGCAAGTATACTTTTTGCACTTTTGCCAACTGATGTGGTATGTTTGCATTTATAACTTAATCATACTGTAGCCATTTTTGATCTCCTATTCTATCCTTAATTTTTTCAGCGTTAACTCCTTGCGTCTTTGGCTACCACAAATATTTGCCACAATGCGGCAGTTCGATATTCAGGGCGTGAATGATACTAGCATTTGTGCTATACTAGAACATAATGCTCCTAAAAAGGCTGTGGATAAGAAAACTCTCGAATCTCAATGCAAACTAGTAGGTATGACATCAATAGCTTAATATCTCAGACATTAAAACAATAATCTGCAATAAACAGCTTCAGCCGAATTATATAAGGATAATATTATTGTGGCGTCCGTAGGTCTAGTATTTTTCATTCTAGTATTTCCAGTACTACGTATTGAAAGGATTGCCAATCATCTGCTAAGTAAGTTTTATATGTTTCTGAAAAATTATGATTTAATTATTGTTTATTTTTAGAGGCGTGTCTATTTGTAGATATATTTATACTGGCGGGCTTGTACTTTGCGAAATCACCTTTAGCTATACTGACTCTTTCAACGCTCTATCTGACCATAATGGGTATTAGTGCTACGATAGTGATAGGCATGTCAATTGCCGTGTTTCCCACGTTAATGAGGTATGACGTCATATTTGTAACCTTGACCTTTATTAATCTATCTTTTATTTCAGAACAATGGTAATATTACTGACTATGACATTTGGACGTCTGGGTTCCGTCAGCGGAAATTTGCTACTTCCGGTTTTCATACAAATTAACTGCGTAGCTCCCTTTATTTGGTTATGCACTCTTATGATAAGTAAGTATCCAAAATATTTAAAATTTTTTATATATTTCGCCGTCACGTTTTTCTTTTTTATTTTAGTTGCATTTATCACCTCATTGTTTCTAAAATTGGACAGCCATCAAGAGCTTAAATAATGAAATGGTTATAAGATGATCGCTTGGGATAATATTTTGAAGGATTTCTTTACATTCATAACATTTTTAATGCTTATAAACTGTATGTTTTTAGTAAATATTTTTAAGTCTAATAAAAAAAAATCCGTATAAAATGCCTTTGCGGAGCATATCAAATTTGAAGAAAATATTTTAGATTAAGGTTGCACGATAAAGGTAAAAGTTTGAATTATTAAGATATCAGCGATGTAAATTCCGACTTGGGGAGCATAGTGATCAGAGGGCGGGGAATAAAATAGAGGAAAAGCACAATTTCTTTTTGTTGTCTTTCAATCGATTAAAAAAGTAAAAACAACTTAAATAAAAAAATGGCGGACGTAAAGTCGGGCGCGGACGACTTTAGGATACCCTGTACCACTAGCTTGTAATAAAGTCCGATTTCTTCACAAAAAACCAAAAACAGAAGAATTTTTAAGCAAAAATTTTTTTTTGACCGATCGTTCCTATGGGAGCTATATGATATAGTCAACCGATTTCAATAAAATTTGACACGGTGCTTAAATACCTTAAAAAAGATATGAACGCCAAAGTTATTTCAAATATCTTTACAAACAAACAAAACACATCGAATTTTGTATAAAAAACGTGTTTTTGGACCGATTGGTCCTATGGGAGCTATATGATCTAGTCAAACGATTTGGATTAAATTTGGTACAGTGCTTAGGAACTATAAAATACTCACGAATGTCAAATTTGGTCCCAATATCTTAACAAACAAACGAAACACAACAAATTTTGTTAAAAAATCGATGTTTTGGAAGATCGGACCTATGGGAGCTATATGATATAGTCCACCGATTTTGTTCAAATTTGGCACATTGCTTAAGTGGTCTAAAAAATTTCCAAACGCCAAATCTGGTTAGGATATCTTTATTAAAAAACGAAATATAGCCAATTTTTCTTTAAAAAAGTTATTTTGGCCGATCGGTCCTATGGGAGCTATATGATATAGTCAACCGATTTTGATCAAATTTGGTACAGTGATTGGGAACTATAAAAAACTTTCGATTGCCAAATTTCGTTACGATATCTTCATAAACAAACGAATTATTCATCTAAAACGCTTTTTTTTCGAGGTCGTCTCAAACACCCCCATGGGAGCTATATAATTTATCCCCGATATCAAAAAAATAAAATAAACTTGCCTCCTATGGAATAATATGGGATCTAATGTGAAAGTTTGGTAACTCTAGCTCTTACCATCTCTGAGATCTAGGCGTTCACACGGACGGACGGACGGATTGACGGACAGACGGACGGACGGACGGACAGACGGACAGACGGACATGGGTATATCGACTTCTCTATTCACCCTGATCATATTTTAGGTAACTTTGGGGTGTCTCCGACGTCTCCTTCTATATGTTACATACATTTTCGGCTTGCACAAACTTAATATACCCTTGGACCATACGGTACAGGGTATAAAAACAGAATACCCTCTGCGAAATTATGCAAGGATTACTGAATGAAGTCGATCGGTGGTCCAACGCATGTGGGCTAAGTGTTAACGCCAGCAATACAGAACTTATTATGTTCACAAGAAAGCACTAACTATCAGATGGTAGACCCCTAAATGGAATGTTAATGTATTCAGCGAAAAAGCACGTTACCTAGGACTGATTTTAGACTGGAAACTGCTTTGAAACCTAAATGTTGAAGATAGAGTGAGAATGCAAGAGCAGTAGAGGCAAGATGGTGTCTAAAACCCCATGTTGTTCATTGGATTTCCACAGCAATAGCAAGTCCAATCCTAACCTACGGAGTTCTGGTATGGTGGATGGCGCTTAACAAAAATAGTCCAGTGAAATGCATGAATTCCATTCAAAGAGCGGCCAGCTTGAGTATCAGCGGCGCCCTTAGAACGACCACCACAGCAGCATTAAACACAATCTATTGCCAATAGATCTACATAGTAAGCAAATAGCAGTGAAATCGGCCTTAAGGCTAAGAGAATCTTCAGATCTAGTCATAAGTTCCACAGGACACACGACTATTCTGTGCCAATTTCCGCAAATTCCTAAAACTGACTCTTAACTCAATGGAGTTCTTCTTAAACAAAACGATCAGTGTAAGTTTCCCGTCTCGTGAAGATTGGGACAATGGTATATCAGACTGCAATAGCAAGATTACCATTTTTACGGACGGATCTAAACTCAATGATCAGGTTGGAGTGGATGTCTATCGGTTGGGCATTAACGAATCCTTCTGCGTACTTGATTATTTTAGTGTTTTCCCAGCAGAAGTCATAGCTATAATTAAGAATCGTGTTTTAACCGAAAGGTTAATATTGATCTGTTCTGACAGTCAGGCTGCTTTAAAATCACTACCGTAAGTAAAGCTCACATCCAAAACAGAAATGGAATGTTACGAGCTTTTACGAGATGCTATTAAATACTTCACCATAAATCTGCTTTGAGTACCAACCCACCCAGATATCGTTGGCAATTGCAAGGCAGATGAACAAGCTAGGCGGGGTACAACGGTACCACTTCATCCGGATAAGGCGTTGATATTTGTACCACTAGCAACGTGTAAATTGTCAATAGATAGAAGCATCATTAATGAAGCAAACAATAGATGGACCTTTCTTATTAGTAGGAAAACCTGGCCGCAATGGAGCTCGAATAGAACCAAGTAACTTTTAAAACTCAGCAGACTAGACGTAAGAGCCACGATAGGGGCTCTTACTGGGCATTGTCTTATTGGAAGACACGCCAATAAATTGGGCGTGTCGCATTTTGACTACTGTAAAAGCTGTCAGAAGGCAGAAGAGGAAAAAACAGTGGAGCACCTCCTGTGTGGATGCATGGCACTGTGCAGGAGGAGACTGAATACACTGGCTTCCGAAACTTTTGGGAACATTACTAAAATTGCAGAAATCAGAATTAATAAGATTAATTCGTTTATAAAATAGGCAGGTTGGTTCAAAGGGGATACAGGAGAGTAGAGGACTGACTTAAGTGGCATCACACCTACCTACCTACCTAACTTATGGGTTTTCAGCATCTTGTCTACTTTGTCAAGCCATAATTTGATATGTCAAAATGGCGAACTTACAATGGCTGCTAACGGAAAGTAAATGCCACAATTTAATGTAAAGGTTTTTGCAACCTCTGTTATATGATATTCAGATACTTTTAATGTAGCTGATTATAATTATCTTGTAATTGTAGTTTTCCAAAATTACAAAATGGCGACCACCAAATCATTTTTAAATATGGGTTTTTGGGGTAGCTTAATTAAAATTGAATTTGTTATAAAGGATACAAAAATAATTCAAATTTAATGCGATAGAGAAACCATTTAAATATGGGTAATAACTTCCACTCTTTTAATACTTTGAATCGAGTCCTTTAAATTATATTTATTTGATGATAACTTACTTCGAAAGAATGGGAATATTTCACAGATTTTCGTAATATGTAATGGAATAGAATTGGATCAAATTGAGTGCGTAAACTTACCGCTGGCACAAATTAATTTCTTCATGAAAACCATTGAAATTAGAAAAGTCAATTTAGAATAATTTTAATTAGATTTTCAGGGCTAATTAATACTGGAAAGATAACGATATTTTTGTGTCGTAAAAATATATAGCTATGGCGTCAAATATATTTAATAATTTAAATAACAAAAGAAAGTTTAAGTTTACCTTATAAAAATTTACAAAATGCTTTTATTTGGTTATTAAACCTAATGAGCTTTAAAATTATCTTTTTCCAATAAAACAATATAGAAAACAAAAACAATTTCACATAAATATTAACTTCCCCTGTGGAAACCTTCGGTGGCAACAATGGTTCACGAATGGGTCCAAAAGTTGGCAGGGTGTAGGTGTTGGAATCGTTGGACCCAACACCAGAATCTCACCCGCAATGGGCATCTGGCCAAGCGTCTTTCAAGCAGAGATTTATGCCATAGAAATCTGCGCATTTGTATCCTTGTCAAGGGAACTAAGGGAGCAAACATACGTATGCATATATGCATTTTTTCAGATAGCCAAGCCATAACTACCTTCAAACCCTGTCCGCCCGGAACAAAGTCGTGCTATGTTGGGTGCCTGTACACTCGGGAGTGGATGTGGTTGGTCCACAATCAAAACCATGATAAACATATGGGCCGCAGGAGAACATAGAAGATACTGGTTCTCCCTTGCGTGGAAAACCTCTGGATGCGATCAAGACAAAAGGTCTTGGCAGAACGGACCTAAAGCTCCTGGTAGCTAACATATCTGGCCACCACACTGTTAGATACAATCTACAGAAGATTGGCCTATTGGACTCTTCAGATTGCAGGCTCTATCTAGCAGACGATGAAACCAACAGACATATTATCTGTGACTGCCCAGCACTGGTATGGGATAGAGCCTGTCACATGGGAAAGAAACGGACTAGTCCCTTCCATCTCAGGTCAATACCAACAAAAGACCTAACTATTCATGCGGAAAGCGGAAAATCTTTTGCTTTAATTTAAGGGTATGGTACATTAGAACTTTGGTCGCAGTGTTCCTTAATACATTTTCACATAAAGTTTCGACGCATTAAATGCAAAATACTTTAAATACAGGGCAATTCCCAATGCCCATCTTATCTTGTATAGTGGTGTTTCACAATACGGACGGACGGATATGGCCTAAACGCTAACTGAGGTTATTAAGTATTGAGGTTTAGAGGAAGGACTTGGGGTCTGCCATGCCTTCTTTTGTCCGTTACATACATTTCACAAATCTAGCATACCCTTTGTATCTATAGTTACAGGGTATAAAAATGCTTGTGATACCCATTGAGCAAACTGAGAATGAGAAGTTTGTGCAACGATGATACCATAGGAGAGAGTAAAAATGAAAACGTCTACGTCTCGCAGAAATGCATCATCTTCACGGAATAAATAATAAAAGTTTGCATTTCAGGAAAATACAATATCTGCGGTTTTACGAGTTATTTTTAATTTTATATTTTAGTCACATTCAACATAGCCACCTCGAACATATACAATTCTCAAATTGTAACAACACGTACATTTCTATCAGTGACCCATCCTCGAACTCTTTCATAAAATCGCCTCATTAATCTATTAAATCAAGTGCGGTTAGTTTATGCCAATTAAATTTTAATCAAACAATACAAGTTGTCGCTTTGATTAATGTAGCTTTATAATTTTATCATAGCTGATAATCCCCACCCATTCATTTTCGCCCACAGCCATGCTGCTGCTTTCTTATCAGAATAATTATTTTTTGCGGTAGTCAATTAATTAGCACATGTAAAAATAAGTCAGATTTTCGCTAAAATGGCTTCAAAAGTCATTTTTCAATGCGGTAACTATGGAAATTACTTAAGGGCGTAGTCAGTTTTTCGACTGTTTAAAGGGGTTTTGCAATAAATAAAATCGATTTCGAAATTTTTCCGTTAAAGTATAAGTACTCTTTAAAATTAATCTTGTATGACTATGACCCCCTCTACCTACGCCCTTGATTTAATATTAGCAAAACAAAAGCTTTGAATTAATGAATGTGTGGTTACAAAATGAAGCATACTTTTCAGCAAATCGTTAATCAAATAAGCACCGCCCAAGACAGTTTTAGTGAGCTGGTTTGGGACACACCCCCTTCTACCAATGGAGCTGGTTTGGGACACACCCCCTTCTACCAAAGGAGTTTCATATATATCATTACTGGAGTTGCCCCCAAGAAACTAGTTCACTGATGAACACTCATAAAGCTCTAGGCTACTAGGCTATCTGTTAAACGGGCGCACGTGGCGTATGCTTATTTTCATACTTATATTTCTTTATATAAATTTATGTATCATTTCCAAATGTTTAAGGGCAACCAGTAAGCCGAGACCATATTGAAGTATCTGCCATATACACGCGCCCTCTAAGCCATTTCTCATTCTGTCAAAACAAAGTCAAGCGGTAATTGACACATGTTGACTTGCCTTCTCCATTGTGGTTCTGAAATTGTGGCTTCGGATGGGTTCAGTTTTGTTGTTGTTTGCATAGCAGATTTCTGGCGTATAGTAATTCGAATTGATAGGGTTTTGGGTTTGTTCTGAGGTTTTCCTGGTTTCACATGATTAGGCGATTTAATCAATTCATTTAATTCATAGAACTGGGTAAGCAGTTTACGTTTGTTGACAGCTTAGCAGATTGAGAAGGGTTTCAATTACAGCAAAAAAAAAAAAACGTTTAAAATTAAAAGCCTTACCAAGTCGAGTTGAATTTTGATCATGAAATTGCTTTAGCCGCTTTTTGCTAAAGTGATTCAGATTGTGGGTTAAGAGATTTAAAACATAAAGGCGTTAAATATTGTAGTTCCAATTGTGATTAGCTCTTAGCTGAGATTCAAGAAGTTTTAGTTTTCACTAATGGTTGAAGGCATCCAAGAGAAGTATTTTTTTTTTGTAGCTGAATGTTTTGGCACATATTCCTTACTGCACCTACAAAAGGGGCTTTGGTAGGAGATGGGTACTACAAACTTATAAAATTCGTTGATTGTACAGAGACGTCTTCGTAGCTGCCTTTACTTATGAGGCATTTGTCTTACTGAGGTCGGCTTCCATCGAATCCCTCCTGTACAACCTTCAAAAATAATCATTTTATCTCAGCAAATTTAGGAATTTAGAACTCTTCTTCCAAGTCGGGAGACTTGGGCTGATGGCGGCCCCTGTGGAAACCCCCGGTGGCTACAATGGTTCACGGATGGGTCTAAAACTGAGCAGGGTGTTGGAATCCTTGCACCCAACACCAGAATCTCTACCGCAATGGGCATCTGGCCCAGCGTCTTTCCAGCGGAGATTCATGCCATAGAGATCTGCGTTCTTAGTATCCTAGCCAAGGAAACAAGGGGAGCAAACATACGCATTTTTTCTGATAGCCAAGCTGCTATTAGGACATTGTCATCCTGGAGCATCTGCCATCACACAACCTAGACACCTTTCAAGTTTGTGTCTGCGACTCTGGGTACAGGAACCTTTCTTCAAAGCCTTATACGTCTTAGCAATATTCTTCCGTGAGACTCCGGGCATTGAACTTTATCTTCTAAGCCTTTTACGTCTTAGCAGTATTCTACTTGAGTAAGGCAATCCAAGGAGCTGCTCTGCACAGGCAAGCTGGGAAGCGAAAATCTCCTACCAGGAGGATACGGGAACGAGCGTCTGCTTTCAGTAGCTTCCTTCCGCATATTTCACGCAAAGATATACGTTACTTGGAAAGTAGCAGGACTAGCTCAAGCTTTAGACATAAGCCAAGTTGCTATAAACTTCCTGTCATCGCACGTCACGAAGAGTAAACTTATCTGCAACACGGTGGTGGCAATTAGATACATTTACTATCACTCAATCAATGTCCTGAACCGAGCGAGGTAGGGATGAACGAGTTTACCAGGACGATACATGGACACTGCGCCCTGTTATTACATCTTACGAGCATTCAAGTACGACCAGGATGCCGACAGGACGTAGCTAGAATGATGCATTTCTTGAAAAAATCATTCTTGCTATTGGTTTACCTAACTCTTTTAATCTCTGTGTTATAAATGCATCATATCCAACCCGAACACGGTCTTGTTTTCATTTCAGTTTTGGATAATAAGGAGAATAAGTTGGTTTAGAATTGCATTCAATTGTTACAAGAAAATAAATGCATCCCAAGATCCAATCCTAGATATAAATGAAAAACTTTAATGTATTTTCATTGTTCCATGTTTTTACTTAAAATATAATAAACGTTGCATATGCATTTAATAACAAAAATGCCATGGAAACAACTCATTAAAAAATTGGAACGTCTTAATAAAGGTTTACGGCTTTAGTGATAAAATTTGGGAGTACTAATACGGCGCGACGATTATTTTGATAGTGTTGGAGATGGTGCCGCAAAACCAGTTCTGATGTAATTTTCTTAAGTCTCCAATCCACCCATCCGTTGTATCTTGATAAGCAGCATTGCAAACAATTCTTGTGGTAAGGAGTTGTACAGAGCTTCCAGCATACGTTCGGGATTGCTGTTGATGATAATAGTTTGGGCCAAAACCTGAATACCACGCTCGAAACGTCTAGTGCCATTGTTGAAGATCTGTCGCCTATTGATTGGCTGGGTAAGGTATTTTTCCAAGTATTTTTCAAGACGCGCCTTTTCCTCCTGCTCTCGTTGCCATTCAAAGTACATAGCGTATGCAACAAATGCGGTAGCAAAACCCATTATTATTTTACCGTACATTGTTTAATATATATTTTAATATACGTCTTTATTGTATCCAAACTTTTTTAGGAATAAATTTTAGATTCGACTTGGTCGAGAGAATAAATATTTGAAAACAAATGAAAAGACAAAAGTAAAACGGCATGCTAATTCCAAAAGTGTATTCGAAAAATTCTAAATATAATCGATGGGTCTGACTAGTACTAGTTTTAAACCAGCTAGAACTGAGTTTTCGAAACCAGTTCCAGTTAACGGACTTTGAGAATTCGTATCCACCCTCAGAATTTTTATATAGTCTACAAAATTTGGTAAAATTCAGGATCCAGCTCTAGCTATTGCCCAGTGAATTTACTAATCTCTGGTGGACATAGATTATGAAAATAGGCCGTAGTTTAATGTGTCTGTCTATAACAGTCTGATTAGAACCAATTGAAACATCAACACGTTTTCCATTATTATTGTACCTTATGGAGCTTGTACAAATGTAACATAGACAAAACCCCTTAAACTACCACAAATATGGATACGAGGAACGCTCAGATGTTGTATATTATAAATGTTAGAATAAGAATTATACAAATGTCAACCTCGACCTTCACGCGGCGTTCCCTGTTTTAAACATATGAGGCAATGGCGACTGAGCGTTCAGCGGGATAGCTGTTACATTCCATCTGGTTCTCGGGGGAAATACCTAGCTCTATTAACGTGTTTTGGTCAAGTTCGGAGACCTGGAGTACATTCACGTATAATTGTTTATTTTATTAAAGGTAGCAATCCTACCAACGAACTCGGACCTACGTGAACAGATGTTTCCGGCAGATACTAAGAATCTGGTGGCCAAGAACGATTCGTAACGAAAGGTTGTGGGAAATCACTAAACAATATCCGATCGACAAACAAATATTGAGGCGGAATTATGGTTGTCTGGGACACATCATACGTAAACCTATTGACGAAATGGCACATAGAGCATTGGAATTGAGCCCCAGGGCAGAAGGAACGCGATTTCATGAACACCTAGATCGCGCAGACTATAGGAGCTAGTATATTTAAACTTAACATTTGGACTCTTTATGTGGATAGCACATAATACATTTTGCATATCTAGTGGACCTTTACAAAGCTCCAGTCCCCGAGGATCTCCTTACTACCTCCCTTGCTTCCGACAGACCTGTAGTTTTTACAGTTGGAATGTTAGAGCACTAGAAATAAACAAAAAATACGCCGTTTAACCAAAAACCTTATTCAAATCGGATTATGAATAACAAGTAGAGCCGAGAGTTAAAATCTTTAATTAATTTGCAGAAAATTCATCTACAAAAACTGGGAATCCTTCAAAGTGGCATAATATTCTGCTTTCAATTGCCACAAGAGGAATAGAACTTAAAGTATGAAAGTCGTCGTTTTCAAATGATTCTCCATAATGGGGTCATTACTTTATCAAAGTGTTCATCCAATTATAATAAACATATTTGCAGAATTACTATTCGATATAATTTCTGTGTAAAATTAAGCAAGGCTCTGAGATCTAGTTGACGGATAGACATAGCTCCCTAAGGGTATAATTAGCATACATATAAAAAGAACTCATGGCCTGCCAAGCCTTCTTCCGCCTATTACATACATTCCATAAATCAATATTCCTAATCCTTCAGCCGATGGACAAAATGGCACAAATATATAATACTATAAATATTTCCTCAATTTACGGCATTAGGAACCAAAAAAATCTCAACCAGACTTCTAAGCCCGATTTGAGTACGTACGCCTTTAATACATAGATGTTGCATCAAAATTCACACGCCAATTTATGTACTAACTTAATATGCCACCACATCATTAAGGAGTGGACCGACACCGACCGCTTTGTAGACGCCGTGGCACATGTCAGCAAGTTGTTCCGAACACCCCGAGGCAAGATGAAGAAGATGAAACGCAGAGAGCAACAACAACACGCATAAACTTATCATAATAAACATAAATCGCGTTGAATATATAAACAAGAAACCACCCAAAATCTTTCAGACATGTGTGAAGTAGAGGGGCAGGTCGACGACGGGTAGGTCAACAACGGGCATTAAGATGGCAAATGTGAGCCATAAACAAAACGCAACAATATCATAAAAAAGACGCCCACAAAATGGGCACCCATACGAATGCACGTAGACACACACAGATACTCACTCAGATACTTATCATGAATGCATGTACGTTGGATGGTTCATTCGCTTGTATCCAAAATAAATACACAGCTAGTTTGGTCATAATACAAGCACGCGCACCAACAAACTAAAAACACTGAGAGAAATAACTGAGTAAAAATAAATTAACGCGTGGTAAGGAAATGCAAATACTTCTGAGAATATCGTGCTATTTTCAGAATGAATTGCGGTTTTTCTTTCTGTCATTAGTAGCTGGATGGTCGACCACGAGGGAACTGCGATATAAATTCGTGGAAGGCACAAGCTTCAATTTATTCTTAATTGTGTTTCAACAGAAAAGGATGTAGGCGGTATAGGATGAAAGAAGTGCACTCCGTGTTTTTTAAATAATTTTTTAGCAGGAAAAAGAACTTAATTGTACAAAAATTGGTGCAAAGGTAGTTAGTAATTTTTAGCATTTCTTGAGTTCGAAAAATTTTTGTGCCTTGAAAACTTATTTTGCAGCGAGTGTTGCCTTATTATATTGTAGTACTTCTACCAAATGAAAAGTGCAGCAAAAAATTAATATTTATTTGGTATGCCATATTTATGAGATGATACAACCGAGATCACAGGCAACATCTTTGAGCTTAAATTGATACGTTTATTATTATTATTGGGTGTATAAGTGCACTTATATTTGCAGTATTTTCTTTGGACTTATAGTAACAACGGTCTCTAGTGGGAGAACGTACATGCCCAGGAGCTTGTTTCTTTTACCAGCGAGTGCCGTACATTCCCTTAATATATGCGAAGAAATTTCTTTCTCTGTGCTACAGAAGCGGCATAGTCCACTATCCACTATGCCAATTTTGTTTAGGTGGCTACGGAGCCTACAATGTCCCCTCAGAAGGCCCGTCATGATTCTCAAGGCGTTCTTCCCGTGCGTTATCATGACTTTGAACCTCTTACGGTTGTAGTTGGAGAGGAGGGTTTTTGACTGTTTAAGCCCTGGTATCTACGCCCAGTGAAGCAGTCGTTTATTCCCCTCTATTCTTAGTAGATCCCGTACTACGTGGTTACCAATGCCACAGTGTGGTTCAGGACCGATTAGCGGTGTTGCTGCACCGGTTCTTACAAGTTTGTCTGCTAGTTCATTTCCAGGAATATTGTTGTGCCCTGGAACCCATCTAATCGTGGGCTTAATCCTTTATCCTAAATTATCCAGTGATGTTTTCACTTCTTTAACCAGCCTTGATGATAAATTGATTCGTATGAACTGACCATTAAAATGGAAGCCCTTAATTTCAGGATCGAAACGACAAAGTGATTTTGATCAACTAGGATCAAAAAATTCACCATGAAAACTATATGGTTAAATGAGAAGTTCTGAGTCTGGTGGAAAATGTTCAACGGAAATCATTTCATTTAATTTTCCCACGTTTCGGTCCATGAAGATCTTGTAAGAACAAAACTTTAACGGAGACGAAAGCAACTATAAATTGATTGACTTATGCATCAAATCCGTCAAAAAGAGGATCAATTTTTAAATCGATCTCTTCGGATATTATGACATTGTAGGGCCACAGGTATTATTGGTTCGGATAGCGATTGAGTTATGACCGCATGCCAAGTTTTCTTTATTATGTCTCGTACCCTCTTAGATGAATTTCTAATTTTTTAAACTCGATTCCTGCAATCGATTTGCCGTGTTTTCTAAGTCTTTTAATATTAAATTATAGGAGAAAAATCCATTCATTAAAATTATAAATACCTACTATATACCATTTAGTAGCGTAACCAAATCTATTACATTTACCGAATATGTTAAATGTCAACAGACAGCGTACAATTAAAAAATATATAATATAAATATTGTGTATAAAATAGTAATTGATATATGACAAATTATAAATAAAAAATGGCGTACGTAAAGTCGGGCGCGGCCGACTTTGGGATACCCTGTACCACTAGCTTGCAATAAAATCCGGTTTCTTCATAAAAAACCGAAATAAAAGAATTTTTAAGCAAACATTTTTTTTTTGACTGATCGTTCCTATGGGAGCTATAAGATATGGTTCAAATCGATTTTGTTCAAATTTGGTACAATGCTTGGGTACTTTAAAAAACTTCTGAATGCCAAATCTAGGTACGATATCTTTATTAAAAAATTAGATATAGTGAATTTTGTATAAAAAAGGTTATTTCGGCCGATCGGTCCTATGGTAGCTATATGATATAATTCACTGATTTTGATCGAATTTGGTACAGTGCTTGGGAATTGTAAAAAACTGTCGAATGCCAAATTTGGTTAGGATATCTTTATAAACAAACGAAATATTCATCTAAAACTTTTTTTTTCGAGGTCGTCTGAAACACTCCCATAGGCTATATAATTTAACCTCGATATCAAAAAAATTAAATAAACTTGTCTCCTATGGAATAATATAAGATCTAATGTGAAAGTTTGGTTGCTCTAGCTCTTACCATCTCTGAGATCTAGGCGTTCAAACGGACAGACAGGCGGATAGACGGACACGGGTATATCGACTTCTCTAGTCACCCTGATCATATTTTAGGTAACTTTGGAGTGTGTCCGACAACTCCTTCTATATTTTTCATACATTTTCTACTTGAACAAACTAAATTTACCCCTTGTACCATATGGTTCTAAATTTACAATTTTCATTATACCCAGTACTAATAAGTACAAAGGGTATACTAGATTTGTGCAATGTATGTAACGGACAGAAGGAGGCGTGACAGACCCCTAGTCCTTTAAACCAAACGTGAAACTTTCCCACCTGACGCGCATATTTCTTAAAAAGATGAAGTTTCAGCCTAACCGTTTAATATTTGGATTTGGAATTTGATATCCGAATGCCAAAAATGAACAAAATGGGACAAATGCAACAAAAGTTATAGCCATACGTGTACAAATTTCACCTGCGTTATTATTTGACTCTACGTAATTATGGTTATAAGCAACCTGGAATCACAATTATTGGTAATCTGATTCATGTGCCTCCATTGAACAAATCCACATCCAAATTTTATCGATGCGGACTCCCCACCTCCGCAATCGATTTACCATGTTTTCTCATACACCCCTAAACATATCAACATAATATTTACCACACTACTTTAAATTTATATTTTGACGTAACTCTCGGTTTTCATCAGAATCGTTAAAATTCGCAAAACTTGTAGGCATGAATATATAATTTTGCCCCAAAAAAACAATGTTCCATTTGGAAAATTCTTAGAAGGAATAGGCAGGAACAAATTTTTTTTGTGAAAAAATGTATTACATTTTTTTAAATTAATTAATATAATAAAAATCTAATGAAAAAATAAATACCAGTTTGATTGAGAATTAAATCTGGATGGCGTCTTGGGTCTAATATTTTTGGAACATATTCCCAGCACAACTTACTGGACCATTTTTCAACGATTTTATTCTAAATTAAACTTTATTAAGAAAACAGGCAAATAATCACTAGCACATGCGAATATATTTAAAAATAAACAAAATTAAATAGATCGATTAAAGAAGTAAAGTACACTAAGAAAAAAAAATCAAGTATTCCGTACTTTATATGCCACATTTCGAACTTGATATCGGGCCAAGTACAGATTTGCTAAAATTAAGAGCTTGATACTCAGATTAAGTATAATTTTTTAAGTACGAAATACTTATATTAAGAATGAATAAACTCGGAAGTAGCACGAAATTCGTACTTAATTTAAGACAACTTTCAAACTTATTTCGAGAATTCGAGATTTTGGAGGAAGTATCCGAGTTCTTAGTTCATTACTATTTTGAACATAAATCAAGTTGTTTAAGTAACTTAAAATGAGTTTAAAATATCTTAAAACAAGAATGTGAATCTGTATTTAAGAACGATTTCATCTTGGGCAAGTTCAGTTATGCTCTAACTTCAGTTCTAAAAATATAACCATCTGAAAACAAGTTCGCCTGGAAATCGTTGTAGTGTAGTGGTAAGTCTTTAATTATTTATATTTATTATTATATTTTTAATTAAAGGCAACTTAGAAAAAAACAAAACTTGCTACTTTTTTTGCTGCAGTGTAGGTAAGCGCTCTGAAAATATGCTACACATATGAGCAACTACAGCATAAGCACGCATACAAACATAATCTAAAATGTGCAAATATCCATAGACATAAACATTGGCCGACATTAGCAAACAAATACATACAATTGTACTTACTAAACAAAACGTACAAAACCAAACACACACACAAACACACACACAAAGAGGCATGCAAAGCCACACAAACACTCACACAAAAACATTGGTAACATTTTGAGTTTGGCGTGTGTGCGTGAAATTCAATTCCACTTGTTGTAGGTCATTGTAGGCGTTGCTGAAATGCCTTTCGATTCGTCCTCTACAGCCATTTACAGGTCATTCATCATCCGAATGCGCAAGCTGAAATTTATTTGCCACAGCAAAGCGAAAACACAGCAAAAACGAACGAAATAAGTGAAAATGATTTCGGAAGGATACCAAAAAACTACAAACAATGTTGCTAACAAATTAGAATCAGTAAAAGAGAAATTAAAATGCTTTGAGAGTGAGAGTGAGAGAGAGTGTGTGTTTGTTAGGCTTTGTGTTTTATAAAGAGCGCATGTTGCTATAAAAATGTGGCAATAAACATGTTGCTATGATGCAGTCAATTTTATAAGGTGACGCAACATTGTGCGCAATTGCATATGACCAAAAAAGGTTTTAAAATGATTACATCACAGAGTAAACATTTTTATTTAAATTTCCTGGGATTATAAGCTTGCGATTTAGAGTGTCAACTATTTAAATTAATTAAATTATAATGTAAAGTTGAGAAAACAAGCTACAAAGCTCCTCTTCATGTCGAATAAAAGTATAAAATATCATTTTCAAATGCCAAAATTGGCTGCATAGTTGCGAATAAAATTCCCCACGGTGGTCGGTTTGGTCTATCTAGCTGAAGAAAATTAATATCTAGTAAATTGTTCAAATTTGAATTTAGAAATATATATGGTACATTTAAGAAAAAAAGTTTCCGGAAATTGCAAAAAAAAAAACCTTTTTTCTTAAATTTTAATTCAAATCTTTATTATCGCCTTCGAAGTATTCACCATTAGAGCCTACACGCAAATTCAACGCTTGATCCAATCATCCATACACTTCTGGTAGGCCTGGGCAGGGATTGCTTTGAGTCCCTTCTTCAAATTTTGTTTGATGATCTCAATTGTGTCAAAACGCTTTCCTCTTAATGGCAATTTGAGTTTGGGGAAGAGGAAAAAGTCATACGGTGCAATATCTGGTGAATACGGAGCCTGAGCGACCACATTCGTTGAGTGTTTGGCCAAAATTCCAAAATAATGGAAAAAAAATTTAACGTTTTTGGCACGAGTCGGGCTGCGCCGCCTTTCATGCCCAAAACTTCAACCAAAATGTGTTCGGCTGAGATGCCCTATCTGAAGCAATTAAAAATACAATATTATTCATAAAAATCACGGCCAAAGTGTTCTCCATCGGCTGCAACGCACTTATGCCAGCGCTTGATATAATCCTCAAAACCTTTTTTATAATTGGTTTGGAGTATGGCTAACAGAATAAAAATTCGCAAGAAGTTAAATCATGTGAGTTTTGAGGCTATTGGATGGTATTCGTTCCGTTTTTTCCAAAATGGTTTTGAAAATCTTGTCACTTGCGCAGTCCTTTATTTTGTATAAAATTCAGGTCTTTTGGCACCAGCTTGAGAACCAAATCTTTAACCAAAATGTCTTGAACGGATCCAAAAGCAATGCCCAACTCTCTAATTTACGGTTTATGGTCATCCATTCTTTGATTGTGTTAATGTCTTTGTCGGTTTTCGATATCGATGGCCTGCCACGGCGTTCATCATCGTTAAAGGACTCACGGCCATTTCTGAATCGTTCGTATCACTAGTAAATGACTGTTTTCTTAAGAGTATCGAGAAAGAGAGAGACATCAAATTGGGAGACTAAAAGCACCACACAGGGATGATAACTCCGATAACTTCTTGGTCAAGCTATGCCGAGTTTGTTCCGAATATAACTACTATTTTATATAGCTGCCATATAACCCAACATTTTGTATGCTTATATATCTTACCTTAACCAAATATGATACTTGAAAAAATTTTAAAAATATACATATGTTTTCCAACAAGAGGTGGTATTTTGAATCACCCGGTATATCGGTAGCTGTCACTTTTAAAGCTTTTATTCTTTGACAAGTAGAAACTACACCATTACTAAAAATGGAACGATGCACGCTTCAACAACGCATTGAAATTATTAAAATTAACTACAAGAATGGTGAAAATCTTGCAGTCACAGTTCGCAAAAGTAAACCATTTTTGGGTCGTCGTGAGGCACCTTGTCGGACCGCAATACAGAAATTGGTGGAAAAATTCGACCTGTTAGAACAAGTTAACATAGTGATGTGAAGAATAAAACCCTTGCATGTTGCTCAAGAACAATTGAGAATATTGTTGCTGTAGCCCAAAGTGCTGAAGAAAACCCAGGTTTTTCCATTCCTCGTAGTTCTTTGGAATTGGGCATTCTATAATACAAACGTCATTACACCGTATTTTGCATAAAGACTTGGGTCGTAAGGCTTATAAAGTTCAGTTAACACAAGAACTCAAGCCGGCCGATCATCAACAACGTCGTGTCTATGCTGATTGGGTCCTTGAAATGCATGAAAATTATCCGGAATTCCATGGAAAAATCATCTTGACTGATGAGGCCCATTTTCACATAGGTGGCTACGTCAACAAGCAAAATTGTCGCATCTGGGGCTCGGAAAACACAAGAGTTATTGTTGAGAAGCCTTTCCATCCTCAACGTGTGACTTTTTGGCGCGGTTTATGGTCCGGGGGCTCATTGGACATTGAGGATGGATCAACAGTTACGGTGAATGGATTGCGCTATCGAGAGATGATTAATGATTTCTTATGGTCGGAGTTGGATGGTATTGATCTGGACAACGTTTACTTTCATCAAGCCGGCGCTACTTGTCACACAAGCAACGAAACCTTGCCCTTTTACGGGAAAAGTTTCCGGACCGTGTTATCTATCGAATTGGTGATCAAAATTGGCCACCGAGATTTTGTGATTTAACACCTTGAGACCCCAAAGGAGGCCATGTGAAAGATAAGGTCTACGCTAACATCCCAGCGTCGATTCAAGACCTCAAAGATAGAATTCGTGAGGCTATCGAGGGCAGTCACTTTGCGATTTGGTTATGGAAAATTTCATGAAAAGGATATGGTCGTGTAAGCGTGGTTGTGGTGGCCATTTGGCTGATGTTGTCTTTCATTATTAACGGCATACCTTCCTCTTTATTATTTATCTCAAAAAATTGAATTTTTCTTTGAATACCAAAATTGATAAATTAATATGCCGATTTTGTTCCGAATCGGGCGACTATATCAGATGAAATATCAATGCTGCAAGAATTATGCCAAGAACAGACGGACAGACAGACGTAGCTATAACGACTCGGCTGTAGGGTCGGTCACGCCTGATTCTGCCCTTTGCATACATTTGCACGAACTTATTAACCTAACCGTAGCATTCAATTAGATTAATATTATGGAAAAAGAATTGTTCAGTGTCCGATTGATCTGAATAAAGAATATCATACTGCAGATGGAGTGGGCGGCGTCCTTTAGTTCAATATAAGCTTCAAAACGCCTCTAATTTGGAAGAATTCAGACATAGATAGCGCAAGCAATTTTGTGTCACTTTAGTTTTGTATTATTAGTCTACACATGTGCTTGATCAAAATCTGGCCCCTGTATCTTATAGCTGAAGCACAAATAAACTAAACTTTGGAGCTCGCTAGTATTCAGTGACGTCACACACTTAATACCCAAATGTAATGCGCGTGACCTGTGTCTCACTTGTACCATAATATGTTGCTATAAAAAGCTTTCGGCACACGAATAAACACCCACACGTAAGCGTACACGCACACACACACATACTGCTTTCCCTACAGCATCAATGTCAACAACAAGAACAAAAACATTGTTGCTGGTTACTTTCTCTCAACAGGTTGTGCAAGACTTCAGTGTGTGGGTGCGTGCTTTTGTGAATGTATTAGTGTTGACTTGCTCATGGCGTTAAGCACAGTAGCAGCAGCAGCAACAACTGCAGACAATGTAGTCGTATTTAAGGCGTTCAGTCGACAGAGGCACTCGGACTCTAACACATCGCGCGGATCGAAGCGATTTTATAATAAACCAACGGCCAAACCCTTTTGTGTAAATATACAAGCGAGTGAATGCAAAAACTCAGGGCTGCATTCGGGCCAGCATAATTGTATACGAAAACAAATTAAAGCAAATGTGTTGTGAAGAAATATAAAATGGTAAATAACGAATTTAACAGAGTGTAAAACGTAAACATCGGAAAGTTGAATACGAAATTAATGCAGCAAACAAAAAAAATTAATATATTGAAGTGGAAAATATAATAATAATAATACAGTTCAAATTAAAGGCAAATATTTTTGTTAAATTTAAAATAAATATACGTCGTCGAAGCTGAGCTGATCGGAATAATAAAAAATAAAAGTTAAATAAAAATTGAAAAGTTTTCTACGTTAAGCGCTCTGCTCTTTTCAAATCGAACTCCGAAACGAAAGATTTTTTTTTTGACTGTATGTGCATTTAAACAAAAAATTATTCAAATTAAAAAATAAATCCAGACAATTTTAAACAATAGATTACGCTGCATTCACTTTAGGCTGAATTATGAATCTTCCCAAAAAAAATTCTGATTACTACCAAATTTTACATTTAAAGTTTTAAATGAGAAAAATATTTGACTTATATAAGGGTATGCGGTGAAAAAAAGTCTACATCAAGTTGTTTATTAGACTCAGATATAAACATCTTTCATCATATATGATGGAATTAATAATGCAATTTTAAAGTGTATGGGTATTTCGTAGTGTATTTCGATCATTTTATAAGTTGTTGTTATCTAATCATTTTAAATTTTTGGAGCTTGCTTTTCTGTGTAGACTGCAATATTCTTCAAACGAAACAGGCCAAAATCTCGCTTAACTTTATATCTCAGAATTAGTTTTTGACTCCCCATATCAATCCTTATCTTCATACTAGCCAGGGAGAGATAATTTTTATTGATTCGATCTTGAGATACAAATTACATTTTTAAAGTAATCAAATGGCAGCTGATACCTTGCAGAACCAACTGGACATTATCGCAACTTGGGCGAAACGCTGGAACATCCAGCTTAACGTTGACAAATCTTCCAGCGTTCTATTTTCGTTAAAGAAAGACCCAAGTTCTGCGCTCACTTTAAATGGAGAGTTAATTCCAATTAAAACATCGCTCCCGTATCTCGGAATTCACCTCGATAAAAAATTGTGTTGGAAAGACCCCATTAAAATAATAACAGCAAGGTGTAGAACCAAAATTGGCAAAATGGAGTGGCTACTTGGTAGAAATAGCAAGCCTAGAGAGAAAAGAAGCTTAATTTGTGATCACTCATTAAAACTTTAAATGGCTGTAACTCGTAAGCTCAGCGTCCTAGAGTGAAAAGGAGCTTAATTTGTGATTACTCACCAAAACTTTAAATGGCTATAACTCGTAAGCTCAGCGTCCTAGAGTGAAAAGGAGCTTAATTTGTGATCACTCACAAAAATTTTTCTCCAAACTTCAAATGGCTATAACTCGTAAACTAAGCGTCCTAGAGTGTAAAGGAGCTTAATTGATGACTCACCAAAATGTTTTTCAAACTTTAAATGGCTATAACTCGTTAACTAAGCATCCTAGAGCGAAAATAAAAGTATTCTCTTGGTATTATGACATTTAAATCTGGGGAACAGCTGCCAGGTCAAATATAAAAAAAATTCAAACTTTACAAAACAAAACCTCGTGGTATATACGAAATCGAAACCTTCATATCTAGTTATTCCGTATGTGGGTGATGTGTTAAATAAACTTAGCGATCGTTACGCTGATCGCTTAAAGAGCCCTCCAAATTCGCTTGCATGTGCCCGGGCCGGTCATAGACCAAGAAGACGCCTGAAACGATTTCATCTAAATAACTGAAGACACGCCTTATCATAGAAACTACTTGATTTTTGAAAATATTGTATATGATAGAGTAATCTAAGCCATATCACACAAAAAGTTATATTAAGTGTGTAGTAATTTACTTTATTTTTATAAATGTTGGATCATAACCCTTAGAATCATGGGTTGATTGGCAATAAAATAAATATACGAGAAAAAAGAAATAAAAAGAAGTTATTATGAACGTTCTGAACCAGAGTTTTTTTTTATTATTTGCAGAGTTTTTTTTGATCAACATACGTTATAGGCAAGTCTTTGGAACATAGCCAACTATTTTTGTAATTTATATGTCCAAAGGGGTATTTTTTTCTTTGTATTTATGGTTGCTTTTAAACAGATTGTTTTTATTATTTATTATCCACGCACAAAAATGTCTCTTAATCCGCTCTATTAGTCGAAGAGCATAATTAGTTCTACTTTACAAAAAAATCAAAAAATCTTTGTGAGTTGTCTACCTTACAAAGATTTTTTGATTTTTCATAACTTTATTTTTAAGGGAATTATGCTTAAATCGATTTTTAGCGTGGCCAAAACATTTCTCTTAGTAAAAGTTACCAATTTATTTGTTGTGAAACTTATTTCATTTAACGCAACTTTATTCCTAAGAGCCTTACAGGTATTTAGCAACCCGTTGCTTGAAATAGTTTCAAAGATTTGTTTTAATAACTTAAAGCATTACACAAATTTTTGTTAAACATAGCTCTTTCTTCCTTACATTTTTCAACTTTTTTAAAGTTTCTCGCGTACAAAGGGTTTGCTTGTTACTTTTGGTATCTTTGGAATTCGTTTTATCTAAGCCACAATTTTTGTTTGCTTATATTAAATGCAACAAAAATGAAGTAATTCAAGAATATAAGTTTTTAATACCCTGTAATTTATGTAAAAAGAGTATATCAGGCGTGTTCGAAAAAGGAAACCTTAAAGGAAACGAGTAATACCCCACAGCCTGTATAATAAAATGATCATGACGATATAATGAACATAATAAGCCATGCTTTCTATTTGACTGTCTGAACAAAGAGCTAGGAAAATTTAGGACATAAAATAGTACAATCGGTATGTTCTGACGGTAATTGCGCTGTAATTGGGATTTCATAGTACCGAATGTTGCAAAATAAGATACATTGCCTTGATATGGACTTGACTTATGGACTAAATTTTCAAAAAACTCTGTTCTAGCTCACCTGTAGTACATCTTAAAAATAAACTGAATAGCAAGAAAAAAAAGGATAGCCCAATAAAACAAATCAATCTGTTTCTAATTGAAGAATTATATGAATTTATATGATTTATTATTAAAATTAATAATATTATGATTATATATTTTGTATTAGTACTGTCTCTAATTTGACGATTTTTCGATCAGTACCGAATCATGGGCAGAACTTGGTTTCAAAACGTTTGTTGAAAAGGTTTTTAGTTATCAATAATTTTGGAAC
>JBAMAX010002567.1:0-17890 GCA_037043745.1 Chymomyza amoena
TGCCGGCTAAGTGCTGGCGTTGACATATTCTTATTGGTAACTTCAAAGGCGTTGGTGCAGTTGACAATATGGATATGTCACTATATATATGTATGCAGAAGGCATACAAAAGCTTGCAAAGTGCAAGCTCAGCATTCCCACGTGCTACGATCGATGTATATATATAAGTGGTGGATATACTCTTTAATTTGTATTGCTGGCAGGGTAGGTATACTACACTGCCAAACACCGTCGACTTGTTGCTCCAGTGAAGCTCCATTTGCTGCATCCGAAGCTTCGCATACGACGTGCATTTGCTGTGGGATGAGCAAATAGTGCAGCGCTTGCTATAGATTGCTTGCATAATTCAAAAGATTTGGTGGCTTCAGAAGTCCACTTAATTTTGCGTTTGTCGTTCGTCTTAATGTCTTTACAGATTTCACTGAGCGCTGCTTGAATCGTGGATGCATGACGAACGGTGATAATAATTGACTATACCGAGAAATCCGGCGAGCTCACAGATCGTGTCGGGTTTTTTACAGTCGACGATGGCTTTAACTTTATCATCTGGTGGACGAATTCCCTCGCTGTTGATGGTGTAACTATTTCCTAGCGTTAATAGTCAGACCATGTTTTTGCAAGATGGACAGCACAGATCGTAAATGTGTTCGTACTCATCAGAAGATGAAGACGATATCAAATACCGATGCCTCTGAAAATATTGTCCATGAATCGGTGGAATGTTTGAATAGCGTTTTTCAAACCAAAAGACACGTACAAAAACTCGATTAGTCCGAACGGCGTGCGTACCTCTGTGTTTAGAATATCCTCTTTGGCCATTGTTATCCTGGAGCATCTTCTCCAAGATGGAATACCACAACTATCTCCAAACCCTGTCCGCCCGAAACAATGTGGATGGAGGCTTGACAAGCACTTTTGCTTGACGTAGCATCATGATCTTGATTGTGGACCAACCAATGCCACAGGGTGGAGGCACCCTGTCGTGCTAGATCGTCAGCTATCGTGTTACCATCCACCTCTGAGTGTCTAGATACTCAACAAAGCACGACTTTGTTCCGGGAGGACAGGGGAGAACTTTGAAAGTTTTATTTCTAAGCTCCTCAGATGGGTCGGGCAACTCTTCCATGGGCTTGTCAGCAACTTTGACTATCAATGACCTTTGTAGGCCCTGTGTTCGAAGTTTGTTTATAAATTAAGCTACTAAGAGTAATATGTTATTACAACTTTAAAAGCTATATTTCAAAAAAATTTGTGAATTTCAGACCCATTTCCAAGCATCATACATTAAAAACCCCTTAAGTTTTACAACCTGACCGGCACCTCTTCTTCTTAGCGCAGACCTAGTCAAACCCATGATACCAAAAAACAAGCCGGACTTCAACTGAACGCACTGAAAACCCGAATGTGAGTACAACAAATAATGCAACGTTGACCAAAAACAACAACCCTGCCGAGTAGATTATTTTCTTGTAAATGTATCTGTAGGACCTTCCACCGGTAACCGGCCCAACTGATGCACATTTGTTTTTTCTGTCAGCCACTGCATAAATAGCTGTTTAAAGCACAGGATCAACAAGCATAGGACTTTGATTGCTTTTGAGGCTTGGTCAGCCTGGTAACAACAACAACAACTCAATGACCGAGCCTATAAATTAAGAAAAGCAAAAAAAAACCCTCCATCTGGTATGTTCCATGTTTTTGGTAAATGAAGTTGGTCAGACGCTTGGCACTGGCAATAAATGGGCCTCAAGTCAACGGCACACATGCACGGCATATAGCTCTATGCAATTTGCATAGCATTTGAGGAGTGGCAGTGGTGCCTAGACTGGGTCCTGCCAAGACCTGTCTGGTTTGAGCCGTTTGGAGTTCGGTGTATGCCACGTGCGCTTTGCGGTTAAATTAAGTCAAACAAAAGCGACTGGTCTAAGCTGTGGGCAGGTGAAATTCTCAGATTACACTATGGACATGTTGCTGCAAGTCAAGTCCATAGATACTCATCCAGTTGTACCCACTTGCACTCAGCCACTTTAACCATGCAGTTGAAAAGCCTGTCAGCCAGCTTGACGAGCTACCATCACAAATGGCTAAGTGAGCAAGAGTACGACGACTAGTGTTGCAAAGGACTGTGGAGATCCTTGTTGGCGGAGCAGTGCAAAATGAAAACATGTGCGTCTGTGTTTCCAACACACACTCAGACATAAAAAGGAATCTGCAAAGCTAAATGTAAATAGGCTTTTCAAAATGAATATTAAATTGCAACTTGAGCTTTTCTAAAAATGTCTACATGTTGCAGTCTTAAAAGAACCGGCTATAATATACCCTGCCTCCATCAAATACGTTCGGAACATTTTTAAAATTTACACTCGCTATATGCAAATAAAAAGAAAAGTTGTGGCCACCCTAAAAATAGCAATGCCTGATAAAATTTTGGCAACTCTGTCTGCAGAGAGAACTCATTATATATAGTTTACTTGTATTTGTGCGCTCTTGTTGCCTAAGCCACGCCCAATCACAAAAGCTTCGCTCACGCGAAACTAACGGACTTTAAAGCACAAACAGAAGACCGAGCACAACAGTTATTATAGAGAGCGGCCACGCACAAACACGCACACATAAATGCAGCTAAGATCGTTCTCAGCTGGCTGCGAGAGAGACGAAGCATATTCAAAGCAGAGATCGCTCTCAAAGCTTAAACAGATCCGCTATACGCCAATCAGAATACAGTCAACCAATTTAGCGTTGGAATCTTTTTTAGAGTTGCCAAGCATTGCAATAAGTTTAAGTGGACAATCAAGTTTTTTTTTTAGAATTTTTTGCTGTATGCCGAATTTAATCAAAAGAAATAAAAATATTTCGTTTTTGAAACAATTAATTTCGAATATTTACGTTTCTGCAAATATGGCAGCAAAGGTTTGCTACTTAAAAAAAATTTTTTTTAGACATTTTGAAACTTATTGAATGAATGTTTATTGCCAGTGATCCAATAAAGTTTATTCATTATTTGTTTTGCAACATTTTGGTTTCCATTTGTACAAAATAAATTCATATTAAGTTTGAATATTTTTCCCGCCCAATACAAGAGGTTGTATGACAACCCTATTCAACCAGGCTCAACAGCTATGCTCAGCATTGAGAATTGCGAATTTCGTTTGTTTATATTTGCAAATTTGCACAAAAATATAAATTAATTTTTAAAATGCCAATTGCTGAATTTATAAGCCATTGATGCCTTAAAAATAAAGGCAGCTGTACGAAGAAAAGGGGAAACGTAAACTACTTAGAGGCTTATCGGACCCTAAACATTTATAATGATATTCAATTTGATTAATGACGACATGCCAGGATCATCCATTTCACCAGCATTGCAATTTGCAACTGTATTGCGTTTTTTGGAAGACGGCTCTTATCAGAGTGCCATTAGGAATGATAAAGACTTCCAGGCAAGGTCCAATAGATGCCGAACATCACTTTTTAAATCGAAAAGTCTTTTTTAGTATAAATGTTGATGACTCTGGTTATTCTTTGGCCCCGTATATGTGGACTCAATACAGAAGTCCAGTACCGGGAATAAGCCAACATTTATTTAATCTTAGGCTTGCATCAGCTCGAAATGTTGTGCAGCGGACAAAAGGTGTTCTCAAAAGTTGATTTAGATTGCTCCAGGACCGTCATTTTTATCACTCTGCCAAGGTATCAACAAATATAAATGTATGCTGCGCAAAAATGAATCAGAATTCGATTATGATCCACCTACTGATGAAGACAATAACGCAAATGATAACGATAACTGCAATACTGCCTGATGGATCCAGTTGAATATTCCAAAATGTGAGATGAAATTGCCAATACTATTCAAAGACGTTAAGCGATCAATAAAACGAACTTTTGTTTATGAAAATGATCACGTTTATTTTTTAATTAAATTTTTGTAAATTTCTTCCATAGCTTGGATATGCCTTTTGCTGTGTAAATCTTCTTTCAGTGCCACCAGCGCCTGGGTGTCAACTTCTGTAGCAATCTTTAATTGCTTTAACTCTATATTGATTTTATTCAATGTCGCAATGTTTCATCCGCGACAAGCGATGCCAATGAATTGCTCTTCCGTCCCGCTGCTGATGCTGCGGTGCTGACGGGTTTCTCAACCAACTGCGGAGACGCTCCTGCAACATCAGCATCTATATTCATGGCCTTTTCTGGACTTTTATTTACATGTACATATGTAAATAATTATACATTAATGATTACCTTCAGTGGCTCGAAATTTCTATTTCTAAATCTATTTATATAAAAAATTTAATAAAAAAACCTAGCACCCATATAGAAACGAATATTTTATATCATTAACTAATAAAATTTTAGTTGGATTTTCATATAAACAATCAATCTCCCATTTTTACATGGATCCTATATTCATAAAATGAAATGATTTCTATATTATAAATAGTTTTGCAGCCGGTGCAACAAGGGCTTTCAGGCTCTTTTAAAAATTATTATATATTACATGCTTATGGGTGAAGAAAATAAATTCTTTATACGGTCCTACCTGATTTCTAACATAGCCAAATAAAAAATATCTAGAGATTTCTCCTTTATCCCAGATAGAAGACAAGTTTAAAAAAAAAAGTTCGTCGATTCATGTCGATATCATGCTGCGTTTCATAACCATTTATCCTAAAGAATGATTTTTTATTAAAGTGCGTCTCAGACTTTAACATTATATCTATAACATTTGATTTAAGGAAGAGGGTTACTTCATTGAAATGATTTGAAAGCCCATTGACATTCCATATGGCTATACAGCATTATCATATATAATAGATTTTCTGTATTCTCAGATTTCTCCTTTATCCCAGATAGAAGACAAGTTTAAAAAAAAAGTTCGTCGATTCATGTCGATGTCATGCTGCGTTTCATAACCATTTATCCTAAAGAATGATTTTTTATTAAAGTGCGTCTCAGATTTTAACATTATATCTATAACATTTGATTTAAGGAAGAGGGTTACTTCATTGAAATGATTGGAAAGCCCATTGACATTCCATATGGATGATTTTTTATTAAAGTGCGTCTCAGATTTTAACATTATATCTATAACATTTGATTTAAGGAAGAGGGTTACTTCATTGAAATGATTGGAAAGCCCATTGACATTCCATATGGATGATTTTTTATTAAAGTGCGTCTCAGATTTTAACATTATATCTATAACATTTGATTTAAGGAAGAGGGTTATTTCATTGAAATGATTGAAAAGCCCATTGACATTCCATATGGCTATACAGCATTATCATATATAATAGATTTTCTGTATTCTCAGATTTCTCCTTTATCCCAGATAGAAGACAAGTTTAAAAAAAAAGTTCGTCGATTCATGTCGATATCATGCTGCGTTTCATAACCATTTATCCTAAAGAATGATTTTTTATTAAAGTGCGTCTCAGATTTTAACATTATATCTATAACATTTGATTTAAGGAAGAGGGTTACTTCATTGAAATGATTGGAAAGCCCATTGACATTCCATATGGATGATTTTTTATTAAAGTGCGTCTCAGATTTTAACATTATATCTATAACATTTGATTTAAGGAAGAGGGTTACTTCATTGAAATGATTGGAAAGCCCATTGACATTCCATATGGATGATTTTTTATTAAAGTGCGTCTCAGATTTTAACATTATAACATATCTATAACATTTGATTTAAGGAAGAGGGTTATTTCATTGAAATGATTGAAAAGCCCATTGACATTCCATATGGCTATACAGCATTATCATATATAATAGATTTTCTGTATTCTCAGACTGTTTTATTAAGATTTTTTCCATTCTCTCCAAGGCACTACTAACCTTGTTACTTGTTGAATTTCCTCAAACATGAGCATATGAAGGCTAATTGTTGTAATAGTTTTCGTGGTATGCTTGGTTAGGGGTATTTGGAGGTTCTGTTTTGTTGTGAGCAAACTCACTTCTTTGAAATTGTTTTCTATTTGGTTTATAGTAGTGGGCGCTTTATTTGCAATTAGTTGCTGATTGACTCTGCATCCTTTATAGCGAAATTCCAGCTGTGGTTGTGAAACGCGCTGTATTTTAATTTTATTATTAATTACTTTTATATGTTTACTTTTTAATTTAAAGCAGACGCCGCTCGCCGGCTGCCGCAGTGTCTTTCATGTGACGACTGTTATATCATTTTAATAAGTATAACATATGTATAACATAAGCAAATAACATAAGCATATTGATTACAGAAAATCAATGCTGTTAAATCATACTCTTTACTATGTTATGTAAACTCTCTGTCTTGTTAACAAAAGTCTTTTTGAAGTTACATATGTAATACTCTAAGTCGCTCATCACATTAAACTTACTCTAAAAATCTATAGCGAAGAAAACAGACGTGTTTGATTCTATGTTCGATCTATACCAAAATTAAATATTTAGTTACATTGTGCAAAATCATTGTGCACATCAAGCTTAATTTGAAACATCAAAAGCTTGGAAGTAATCGGTTTTATCGACTGAAAAACATATACATACATATATACAAAAAATCATTTTAAAAAACCTACAAAATTATATTAAATACATACATATATGAAAAAATACAAAAAAAAAAAAAAATTGCAGCCTGAAGGCCTTGTTGCTCTGGCTTCATTCTTTATTTTTTAGAGTTAAATTCCTATTTAAAAATAAATAAAAAAAAAATAAAAAAATTGTTGCAAATAATTTGTAGACAGAAGGTTACATTTTCTTTGAGTTCACTTTAACCAACGCTTAATATTTCCCGCCACTGGTTCGTTACAGTTTCTGTTCTTTCTTTTGTGCTGTTTTCTGTAACGCATCTCTTGGCAGCTTTTATATTTTCCATCCTTTTCCAGCAAACATAAACATATGTAACATAAAAACGTAACTTAGTCGCTCTTGCTGCGTTAATCTATTCTCCCTCACTCATTATCTGTCGCGACGCTGTTCTCACTACTCTCTCCGGCACTTACTCTCACACTCACTCTCGCACTTACGCTTAGCGCTGCTTTTAACAGCTCTCGCTTGCAATTCTGCCGCCGCTCATCCGCTGCTCGCAGATCTAGCGGTCATTACTTGCGCGGGCGGCTCAGCTTGGGTTGTTGTTGTTGGTTACTTGCGCTCTTTGCTATTTGCTTTGACTGTTTTGCTGTTAATGCATATGCACAGTGGGCAAGCGCATCATTATTCATATCAAATTTTTGCTTTCGCTCTTCGTTCTTTGCGCTGACTGTTGGCTGTTAAAACATATGCACATTGGGCAAGAACACATTTCTCAGATAAAACATTTTTTAAAACGAAATTCATAGTCAAATCAAGTACTAATTAATAGTGCATATGCTTATGCACTTTTAAATAAATTTAAGCTAATTTACAATATAAAGTTTTAAATCAAAATAAAAAAAATAATTAATTTATTTTTTTTAGTTAAAATACAAAATTTTTGTTAAATTTTATTTGATTTTTTTGTTAACGCGCTTCACGAGCAGTTCTTAATTTTGGCAGCAGCTATCACAAATATAGCATTATATTTTTTTTGTGTTTTTTAAATAAAAAAGTTAACACACAATGCCTATAAAAAAGGGAAAAATAAGTCAATGTGCGATCTTGATTCTAGCAAGTTAAATAGCTTGCTACAAGATCATACGAATACTAAAAACAATATTCAAAAGATTTTATGAAAAATTAATCAAATATCATAGAGCCCTTTGAAGTAGAATGTCGCATAGAAATTCTAAATCGTTATATTGACAGCGCATTCGAAACTCAACAGGAGCTAGATAATATCAATCCTGATCTAGTATCTATAGCTTAGTTAGATAGTTTATGTATTTCAACAAAGGTGTTATTAATGAGTAAGCTTGATCGAGCACCGGCATGAAACTGCCAAAGTTCAGCGGAAATTATTCAGAATATAAAAATTTCATAGGACTTTTCGAAAATCTGGTCGATAGTGACCCATCGTTGTCAAATATCGAAAAATTTAACCATTTGCTCTCATGTTTAGACCGTGAAGCACTTGGGACAGTAAAGGCATATCAAGTCACTGATGCTAACTATAGTACTTGAAAGCACTTTCGGCTCTGAAGCGAGTTTACGACAACAGTTGATTGATTGTTTTTGATTGCATATCAAAGTTATTCAATCTTTCGAAAATTCAAGGGCCATCAGCTTCTGCTCTTCGCTCCTTGACCGACACTTTCAGAGCCATTTTCGAGGCGCTCCAATTTCTGGGCTCTGACATGCAAATATTGAATGCTATTATCATTTACTAGATTATAGATAAAGGGAATGCCACCACAAGTCGCGAGCAAACGAGGAATTAAGACCTCACTAGCTGTTGCTCAGCCGGTTCAAATTCATGAACCTAAATGTCAATTCTATAAATCAGACGACCATTTCATTTCTCATGCTCTTCCTTCCAAGCAACCCCATGCCAAAAAAAGGTTCCAACCACACTATACCATTTTGCATAGGTACTTTACAGAGTCTTCCCAAGCCACAGCCAGCCAACCATTAGTGGGTCAAACTTCTCAGGTGTCATGGAACTGCTTATAAAGAAGCTACAGTGGACTCATATGAGCAAATACATACGCAATTTCCATATCAAATCGACCAGTCGGCACAGGACATGATTTTAGATTTCAATGAAACTGAAATATGTTGTTCCTTGGTCCATTTCATTAGACACGTATTTAATTTTTTAGCCGAAAAAAAATTTTTTCTCGTTCTTTTCGCCATTTTGTTTGTCACTTTTTTTTTATAAATGTGCATAACTCTGCCAAAAGTGGATGGATTTTGACGGTTAAACATTTGAAATGACAAGAATGAGTGACGCTTTGCAACTATTGCATTAGAAATATTGAAAAAAAAAAAAAAAATATTTTCAAAAAACAAAAAATTCAAAAATTTTTCAAAAACAAATATCTCAAAGTTTTATTTTTTAATTTTTTTATAATAAAGTGGACCGTTTGGTCTAACAAATAGTAAAATTTCCCGCTTTGTTTAAAAGTTATGATTTAAAAAAAAAAGAAGTTTGTTCGTATATTGCATATATTCTGCTTGATATGTTCGATTTATATAGTCAAATTTTGTGTCCCAGTATCTCGAATCTTGAGTATTTACATGTTAGCCTCAATGTATGAAAATTCGCAACATATTGTTGTGAAATATTTTAACCTCGCGCTTTGCAACTATTGCATTTTAGCCCCCTATGCCATCACACGCGCCTTAACCATGCCCTGTTTCAGAAAATATCTATTTCTTTTCCATGCTTCCATTTTTCAATTCGTTCAATTTGAAAACTATTTTTAAAATGACTTGGTGCTGCATCGGATAAAATTGTAATTTTCTCTAGAATGTTTTTTTTAATCTGATTTTCAAATCTATGTGGTAATTCACAAAATCATAACTTTTAAACAAAGCGTTTTGGTCGAGGGAAATTTTACTATTTGTTAGACCAAACGGTGTATTTTGCAATAAAAAAAATAAAAAAAAAATCACTTTTTGAGATATTTATTTTTGAAAATTTTTTGTTTTTTGGAATACTTCCTTATTTTTTTTTCAATATTTCTAATGCAATAATTACAAAGCGTCACTTTTGACAAAGTTATGCACATTTAAAAAAAAAGTGTCGAAAAATATCGGCATTTACCTCTAAAACAAAATGGCGAAAAGACCGAGAAAAAAATTTTTTTCGGCTAAAAAAAATACGTGTCTAATGAAATGGACCAAGGAACAACATATTTCAGTTTCATTGAAATCTAAAATCATGTCCTGTGCCGACTGGTCGATTTGAAATGGAAAAAGCCTAAACAAATTTTGATCTGTCCCGCAGCATTTTAGCAAATCATCCAAATCCTTTTTGGGTAGCTGCCTCGTTTTTGTATCATCCATTACTATGGAAGTTCGGAAATGTGTAATGGATAGACAGAAAATCTCGAATTTAATATAGAAACCTATAGGTAGTTTAAAGCAAGCAGCAGGCGAGGCCCCCTTGTTTTGTGAACAATTGTAAAATAACATTTACCGCTGTAGTAATCATCTCATTGGATTATTTCTAAACCTCTAAGAACGGCTTCTGCCAAAGCTGACGTCGTTTCTCACTCAACCAGAAGAGAGCGATCAATGCTGCACTTACGTGTGTGTGTGTGTGTGTGTGCTGCTGTGCTCGCTCTTTTGCTTATGCTTTAAAAGCCGTTAGTTTCACATGTGCTGAGCTTTTAAAGTTGGGCGTGGCTTATACAGCAGACAATTTTTCTCTTTGTTGGTGGACAGAGAGAGAGAGAAAGACGAGTCGCTTGGCTGAGGCAGAGTCCGTTCTGAGAGCTTAAATAGCGTCGCTTGATGCGAATTCAGTTGCAGTCACAAAGAAACAGTCAAATGCAACACAAGATCTCTTTTGAAGATCCCGTCATCGTATTATAAATATATTTTGTACCTTATACATATATGCATAATGAATTTATTATAGTTTTGGCGTTCACGTTTTTTAAATCTTTTTAATTGGTATGCACTGATATTCAATTAAAGATTATGCCAACTCTTTTTAAGTTTATTTATTTTTGTTATTAAAAAGTTTATTAAATTAACAGAAAATTTTGTTTTGCTCCGGATCACCGTGTTGAGTTTCTGTATGGGAATTTATTACATTACCCCCTAAAAATATTATCTTTTTACCTGCATATAGCGCATTTCAAATTTAAAAGAGATTCAAACGTATTTATTGGACCCAAAAATTATAAATTTTCTTTCCAAGTCAAACTTACGGAGACTTCTATTGTAATTTGTGTGATACACCTGGCGAATCAGCTCCTCATAGGGCGTGTGGTTTTTGAATTCGTCAATTAGTGCTGTCTTCATCTCGATCCATCCCGCTGCTTGGGTCATTTGGATCTCTCGCGATGCCTCGCCGCACACCTGCATCTCGACCGCTGCATACAGCACCTGCATCTGCCTCTCATCCTCCGTCGGGTACAGTTGCTGGATGAACTCCACTCGTTTTATACAAGAGCTCAGTGTCTCTGGTGCTCCCTCGTAGATCGGGATCTGCTTTATCTGTTGCAGTGCCTGGTTCGTGTGCATCTCCATCAGTATTCTTGGTGGATTTGCCATTTTGTTTTTTTCTACATTATTTAATTTGCTTGTTTTAACTTTTGTTTAGTTGATACCGACCGTATAGGTTGTTCTTTTAACACTAGATATACCAGCCATTGAAGTATACCTACTTATACCACGACGGGTCAAAATGACTCATCTTAAAAAGGAGGAGGTAAAAGAGGTTTTCAATCTTCGTTGACTAAAAAATATGCTTAATTATTTGAAAAAATTAATTGAAGTCACTAATTTGTCAATTGCAGAAAAATTAATAATTTATTTATGTATTATTTATTATTAATTATTATAAAAATATGTAGTTTCTTAGAATCTAATCAGTCGCACTTTACACAAATATGCGTTTTTCTTTTTGTGCATTTCCCACATACATATTGATTACAGCTAGTACAAATGGTATTTGTCTTATTACTATTACAATTTCCAATACGACACCTTTTGCGCACAAGAGATGTGCTGGTACTAGCTGTTGGAGTATCAGCGCGTTCCGATTTGCTTTTTGTAGCCTGTTCTTCAGAAGCAAGTTCATCTGCTAGTCGAAATAGGAAATCTTTCCTCGATAAGTTTTCTCCTGTTACCTCCTTATACAGTATCCAGGAATTTATTCCGGCCAAATCCAGGATGTTGAAGAACACGTGAAGTGGCCACCTCCTGGAAGCTGATTTGACACTATATTTTCGTGCCATTTGGTCTGATATATCGACTCCACATTTTGTTTTATTATATAGGGACACAGTTTCAGGCAATTTCTTCTTGGTTTTATCAATTTTTATATTTTTGTGTTTTGTGCTTAGCAGCAGCACTTTTTTATTTGGTTTGGATTTGTAAATTGTCAGTGTACATCCATTTGATTCGTACAGTGCACTTGCGAAACGAGGCATGCTATCTTTCTTCTCTTTGCAAATCTTAGGTAGTTCCCTCTTGTTTGCGCGAATCGTTCCAAGTATCGAAGTACCTTTTGACATCAGTTTCAACGCGAGAGGAACACTGGTAAAGAAATTATCCATTGTCACGGTCCTTCCTTGCATTGTATATGGCTCAACAAGTTTCATCACTACATATTCACTTAGTGGAGTTTGTGGATTTCGAGCCTCACATTTTCCTAAATAGGGAAATCCATTTATCACATACTTCGTTTCAACGTCGGACGCCAGCCAAAATTTTATGCCGAATTTCTGGGGTTTGTTTGGCATGTATTGCGTAAATCTACACCTGGCCTTGGTTGCAAAGAGCTGCTCATCAACGGTAATGTAAGCTCCTGGTTTGAAGCAATTTTCACTGTTTTTTATAAATTTATTCCAAATTGTTGAGGCTAACGCAAATTTGTCTGTTTGCAGACGTTGACTTCTCTCATTTTTATTGTCAAAACGAATAAATCGTAAAATCTCCGTGAAATCACGTCTGCTCATAGTTGAAGAAAAAAAACTTGGTCCCCATTTCTTGTTCCACAAAATGTCATGCCTTAAATTTTTAGTTTCGTACGCTCCACGTGCATACAATATTGCAATAAATGCCTTCAATTTGGATTGTGTTAGGCTCCATTTCATCCCCAAAACTCTCGAGGCTTCTAATTCCGTACAAGTTCTTATATGCTCCAGGATTTGCTGATCAATCAATAAAAAAAATGCGCTGCGTAACTCTCCCATCATAATATTTCTTTTAGCATGCGCTGTGGGTCCAGATGAATCCTTGAAAACAGTATGAATAGGTGGTCTTCCAACAACACCTCCTTCTTCAATTTTTTTCCATACAGTACCATCCGCAGCCATTTGAGTTTCGCAATTTGGTGGTTCATTATCACCTTCGTCTTCAGAACTGGAAGCCAATCGCATACATCTACGTTTACGTGAATTTCTAATATTTTCCCTTATCAGAATCTTATCAGAATCACTACTCTCGATAAGTATGCTGTCATCGGTGTTTTCGTTCGAATCACTTTCACTATCCAACAGTTCACAATCTGAACTTCCGA
Organism: Chymomyza amoena; assembly: GCA_037043745.1. Classification (NCBI taxonomy): domain Eukaryota; kingdom Metazoa; phylum Arthropoda; class Insecta; order Diptera; family Drosophilidae; genus Chymomyza; species Chymomyza amoena. The sequence continues at coordinate 13,112 of JBAMAX010002567.1, forward strand.
AGGATATACTCAATAGGTTTTCCAATTGTTCAGAAGATCTCACACGTTTTGCCATTTTTAGGGTAGTAAATTTATATTTTTTGATAAATGATATACAACTTTTGAATAGAAGAACAACGTTTTGCTAGTATCAATAACCAACTGTGACTATAGTAAGCACTTCATTTCTTTTATATGTTACAAGCCTGCCTATAACATTTTGCCTGAATTTTATTCCTGCTTCATTCAAGGAAAAACCGAATTGCTTTATTGAGCATTTCAGGGAAAAACGCAGTATAAAAAGATAAATATGAAGTGGATTTGAGTAAAAAGGACGAAAATTATGACGCTAATTAGTATTTAATGCACAAAAAATAACGGAAATTCTCTAAGATACACATCATAACCCTTTTTACCTGATACAGGTATAAGGATCTTCGCTGATGTCCATTTCACTGCATAGAAACTTGCACAAGTCATTTTGACCCGTCGTGGTATAAGTAGGTATAAACAAAATTATTTTTTGAAACAACAAATATTCAGAAATAAAATTTTTATAAAATTCATTCATTAGTTATAATTAGAATAATCATGATAAAATTTCGGGAAAAAAATATTACAGGAAGTAGAAATTTTGAATTGAAAACCGAAATGTGTCATTTTGACCCGCCTGGTATATCTAGTTATTTTTCCACAATCACGTAATTTAGATCGCGAAAGTTCTTTTGCGGATCTCGCTGATAAAATTAATTTTCTTTTATTACTATGAGTTATTCGCTGATCAAAGATAAACTAGTTTAACTAGTTGTTTAGTTATATCCTTCACTTGATCAGTACCGTACCACTTTTTTAAAAAAAAAAACTTATTCGACGAGATCCTTCCGACTGCGCCAATAATAAGTTGAGGGTTTCGTTATCAATAAAAAAAATACTTTATTAATTGAAACACTTAAACTATTGAATTCACAAACTCTAAGTAACGTATATGTACGATACAAGTCTTAAATAGAACTGACTTAAGCTGCCGTATTGATAAATAAGGAAACCTGCGATTCTTGGATGGTTTCATGGATTTATGCTGAGCTGGCTTGGTTCCCATGAGGGTCTAGCCGCGAAGCGTTGTAGAGGGTCTAGGCACTGTCAAGTGCATGCATCATTCGGTGATCTCTCCAAGGGTCTGTCCGATGATCTGGCAGCTGTTTCTAATTGTATGCGCAATGCCGGCAGTTCTTTTTTTTCGTTACAGTTCAGAATACTTAAAATAATACCCAATCTTTTGATAATATCTTTCCCTCTTCCACTTCATTTATTTTTGATGTAGTTTTGTTTTCTTCAAAGAACTTGCGGGATGAGTTTCCATCATTTGCCATATCCATATTTGGGGCAGTCGACTTTCAGTCCAAGTTTATTAAAAAAATCGTCTTGTATTTTTTTTCCTGATACTTTGTTTTTCTTTGTCTGGTGTGTTGTCCTCAAATGATTCGTGAACTTGCGGAAGAGTATATGTAAGTTTTAATACAAACTCCATCTAATTCTGGCATGCAATAGTAAAAAAACCAAATTCCAGATTTCCCTCTTCAATTAGAAAATTATTTAAAATTTAAAAGTCCTTTTATGTTTTTTTACAGAAAGCGCGCGCTTGGTGTGCGTCGATTTCGTGTCAATTCGTTGAAAACCTTGCCGTTTACCATTGTTAGTAAAAACTCAAATTTCGTAGCAATGGTTGTTCCTTCCTTAATTTCAATTAATTCAGGCCATATATCCTCAATTTGCTTTCTAATGTCGGTTACCGTAGACCTGATGATTTACAAAGATTCTTTGGCGTATTTGAACAGTATCGGGCGACTGAAACCAGTGTTTCACTTTATAGTCGTAGGGGGACAACAGACGCCATGAACATGTTTGCATCTGTAACACCTTCATCATCTGTGGGTATTCTTTGCATGTAAGCACTTTGGCCAGAAGATCCATCGCAGCCCCATTTGCTAAATAATGTGAGGTTTTCTGGAAGAGTCTCCATCTGATTTTCAGAAAAGCTTTCAATGAGGCGTTTTGCAGTATGATGATTGTCGGGAGCAGCAGCTTCCCAATAACATTAATGTCATACCTACCATAAACTCTTAAGCTATGCAACTCATTACTCTTAACTTCCAATAATATAATGTATAACTTCTCTCTTTGTACTGCAATAGAACAGTTATTAATTCCCTCTTTATGCTATGTACGATTCTTGGCAGCGCTGCGGCCCTTGCCTTGCCGTCAGCGCTCCAAGATCAATTCAGTCTATGCTAATCTATATCTTCATACGGTTGCGTTGCTCACCACCGTCGCGTGTACCAGTCATGCACTTGCCGCGACAACAACAATAACAAAATAAAGTTTATAACGTTTATAAAAACAACGTTCGTTTCAATCTCAAACAAAATCAATTAGCTAAAAAATATTAGCTAATCTAACAATGATGATTAAGGTAAACCTCTGCTGAGACTTCCGTCACTCTCGTGGGTTGCGGTACTGCGCTCTGTTTAGCCAATCCAATTTTATTGTATCCAAGAAGAATATTGACATTGTGCCGGATTAGCAAATCCCGCAACATAATATAAATTAAAAAATCACTTTTTTATTTAAAAAATAACTTTATTTAAAATTTTAATATTTAACTTAAAACTAATTCGCTTGATAGAAAGAACAGAACTGCCACAAAACCGCCTACAGCAGGACTGCCTTGGCAGACCTGACTGCAGCGGAAATGCCTCGACAGACCTTAGTGTAAGCTCTAACAATCACTCAGAATCTTAGAATCTAACAGTTGTATTTATAACTAGGAAATGCTGACAATGCTCATGATGGATGCGGCACTGCCGTCTTTGATATTTTATGGTTACGGCTGCGCTGCCGCTGCTCAAGGGTCAAGGGTTTATCCGCCGACGCTGTCAAGTGGCGGCATCGTCCGGTGTCGCCTTTCGGTGCCGGAGAACTAGCCGCTGAGCGTCGCAAAGGGTCCAGCCGCTGACGATGTGAAGTGGCTGCATCGTACGGTGTCGCCTTTCGTCGCCGGAGAACTAGCCGCTGAGCATCGCAAAGGGTCTAGCCGCTGACGATGTCAAGTGGCTGATCGTCTGGAGTCGCCTTTCGTCGCTGAGGGTCTAGTCATTGAGCGTTGTTGAGGTTCTAGCCGCGGATCGTTGTTGAGGGTCTAGCCGCGGATCGTTGTTGAGGGTCTATCCGTTGATCGATGCCAGATGCTCGTGGTGTCCAGTGTCGCCTTCGATTGAGTATGCGATGAGCGATTAGTAAGAGTACTTGAAATAGCGCGGGAGTTGGGGATGAAGTGAAGCGTTGTGTTTACTTATATTTTCCCTTGGATAGATTCAAATCCATAAACAACGCCTAAGCGTCCTCAGCGCTACACTCCATTGGTAGAAAATTTGGTGGTGTAGGGATGCTTTCCTTTATCCTTTTAAGTCGCACAGGGTTTCCATCAGCACCCACTTTTGTTATTAGCTCCCACGCTGCTTCATAGTTGGCAGCTGAGCCGAAGAGCAGGTGGCTCCCCACTATTTTTGCCTCGCCCTTGAGACACGACTTCGGACAGTTCCGCTTTTTGTATTGCTGATGTTTATCCTGTCGTAGATTATTTCAATTAATAGCCATTAGAAATTAGGCCAATCCTTTGAATTTCCATCGAATTGTGGAAGTTTCATTCTTGGCAATTACAGCTTCTCTGCCGTAACAGTCGTTACAGTTTATGGTCGGACACCTTCCTGTCCATTTGTTTGCATATGCATAAGGCCATATCCTGGATTTAGCTGATACTTTCGTTAACCGCAAGATAATCATATTTGTTCTCCAGTCTGTTGAAGGTTCTTTGGACATTTGGGACAGACAGTCAATCCTGTCCTTACAATCCAGCACTTCATCTATATTTGAGTCCGTTAAATATTCGTATGCCGGTTCTACTTCTTGTTGTAACTCGGTTGCCTGTTTGTCGACTAGTTAAAGGAGGACGTCAAATGGGCTTACTTTTTCTCTCTCTATTTCGGTGCCATTTGCAATTCTTCCGGGCCGGGCAATTCTTCCACGGGATTGTCAGCAACTTTGACTATCAGGGACTCTTTGTAGGCCCTGACTCTATCCATAGTCGACTCAAATACTTGATTATTGGAATAGTGGTTGTCGACTGTTGACTGTGGCCAACACCCTGTCCACTTGACACTCACTTGCAGCTTGCGACATGAACAGGATAAGTTTTTCATGAATCTTTACCTGCTCATCCAACAGCACAACATATTTTTTCGAAAACATTTTAATTTTATTTTTCTGAGAACTTTTGAATTTATTTCGAAAATGAAAATTTGATTATTTGTAAGTCAAAGAAATGCCTTTTAACACTCAAAGGACCAAAAAATGTACAAGAATGTAACACTTTATTGAGTACGATTGATACAACTACGCTGAAGAAAGCGATCTCTGCTTCTATTCAATTTCTTCAGCTCTTATTTCTAAGTTAGAGAAAGGCACACAGGAAGTGTAAGCTATTTATGATCATGACTACAGGCAGTCTTATCGCTGATTAGGCTAGAAAAACTTTTTTAGATTTCTGGGTTATTGCAAAATTCTTTTGAACTGTGGAAGTGGAAGGTTGAAATTGACCCGAATGGGGCCGCTTTCCAGCAAAATGGTTTTGTTGTGGTCTATTCATATAATTGACCTGCTTCGTTTGAACCGAGGAATCGACATCCATTGGTACGGAAGGCTTGGGAGGTAAAGGCACAAGTCTTTGTGCAAAATGGTTTGTAG
>JBAMAX010002568.1:0-11914 GCA_037043745.1 Chymomyza amoena
TGTTTTCCAATTTATTAAAATACTTTACTTCGAAAACTTAAAGTTGTTCATATTTCTATTGAAAATTTGTGTAAGCCTTTATAAAATAATGATTTCATTTTCTTTTTCCTTTATTTTCAGTTTTCGTTATCGTACATTCTTCGACTTATGACAAGGTAAGTTTATCTATTATTTTCAATTGTAAGTTTTGTTTTGCTTTGTCGGTAATGTGTAAAAAAGCAACGATATTAATTACGAAAAGAAATATATAAGAACTAGTTTCAAATTATACTTTTTTTAAGGTTCGTAAATTAAAATAATTAAGAAGCCATTTGGAAGCATTCTTCCAAAGTTCATATTTGACAAATAAATTCTGTAAGTACTTTCAATTTACTTGCAAAAATACTCCTGAATGTCAAACTATATCTCAAATATATTCTGACTGGACACTGAAAACCAAGTCAAAGGTGCAAAAGTGCAAATAAATATGTAAATTGTGGTTATCTCATATCGCATAAATAATTCCTTGCCCTTTACCAAAATGACAAAAGTTAAAGCACCACTGAAAGGGTATAAACGTGGCTTAGGGTCTGTCGTCTGATATTTGCGACGTTGAAATGTTAGTGTTAATGGATTTGTGCCAAGTTCTCGCCGCTTACTGATTTATTCGTGGTCAAAGGGTGTTTTTTTCTTTCTGTTTGTGTTGTTTTTGTTGAGTTTGTTTGCGGAGCCAATGCGTTTGACTTTGTAAACGCCTTTTGGCACAGTTAGAGCTGGTCGTGTGCTCCTAGTGGCCAACACATTTGACCCACTAAAGTCGCGCTGCATAAGTTTAGGCCAGCTGAGGCTTTGACGTCTTGCCTCTTTTGGCCCTGTGCTATGTGTAATGACTTCCTGAGAGTCGCTTGACGTGGGACTTGCTTAAAAACTATGTATACATACATTATATACTGTGCATGCGAGGGCAGGCTAAAAAGTCACGTGACAAGTTGTGGGCAAGCATTTTGATTATTTTTTATTATATTCAAAGCTGGAATCGCAAACAAGAGTTGTTGGTTGGGCTTTTTGATACAGACAAACAAACTATTATTCGTAGAACAATTATGGAAGACCCATTTTGTAGATAATTTGAATTACTTTAATAATTATATGGATTAAATATCCGAAATACTTACCTGTTTTAAGATATTTACAAATTATTCGAAAAAAAACCAAACACCCTGTCAAAATTTTAAGTTGAAACAGGGCTATAGCCAATTAACCTAAAACAAAACCTTGATTTAAATCTTGTTGGATAGACAATTTTATTTGCAACAATTTTAAATCAAGACTTTAAGTTTTTTTTTTTATTATTTATATATTTGCAACCACTCAATAATTCATTTATTTTTATCCATTGCATTTTTCTATTTTCTTATCACCCATCCAGGGTGTCGGAGCCATCGATAATTTTGAATTAAATTTTTTCATGATCGTCCTTATATCTTTTGATTGGGTTTGTATTAAGTAAATTTCTTACCATGCTGTTTTTGTGTCTGGCTAATCGCTCATTGTATCGGCTTACATGTTTGTTAATTTGAATGTCCACGGTGTCCAGATTCAGGACACGTGCAAGGTCGAATTCCCTACGTACCAATCGCAACCAGTAATAAGGCGCAATGCCTTATTTTGGAACGTCTGCATACGTAATGATTAGAGCGAGCCGCTATACCCCAAATCTGGATAGCGGATCTCCAAGTGGGTGCCACTATTGTGTTATAAATCATTCTTTCGCGTCGTAGAGGAAGAGGACTTTTTTTATTCAGCAGCCAATTCATTGTAATCATTTTAAAGTGGCAACTTTTGATCGTTTGGTTAATATGGGATCGAAATGTTAGCCGCTTGTCGAGTATCTCTCCAAGATCTCGCTTCACTTTGAATATTAAGGGGCTGGTTATCTAGCCATACTGCGTGTGGAATCTTCCTCTTTAAAGTGTATAAAACCGACTGACATTTGGTCGGATTTAAGGTAATATTCCACATACGAGTCCAGCTCTCAAGCAGATGGGTGTACTCAGCTTATGAAGTGATTAGCATTTTGTCGTTCACAATAGCCTGTATTAACTTCATTGGAGTAGGGATTTCAGCAGTATACAGATTGTCAAGAAGCGGCGCAAGTACGCTTCCTTGAGGTACTCCAGCTCTCATCATTGACATGGAATCTTCTGTTCTCTATTTACCTGATTGACGGTGCCGTGTCCTTCACTAAATCCAAATTGATGGTCAGGTAAATAATTGTTATGTTCATTGATCGTTTTAGCCATCAACGTCTCCCAAACTTTGGCAAGAGTGGGGAGGAGGCTTATTGGACGGTAGGATTCTGAGTCCGATTCATCTTTTCCAGGTTTCCTGATCATAGTAATGAGAGCTGTTTTCCATTGGGCAGGAAAGTGTTGTGTTCTTATTATTGCATTAAAAATCAGCGTAATAAAAAGAAGAGCTTTCCTTGGCAAGCTCGTAGGGTAGCCTGGGGTGACCTGGGGCCTTTGACTTATGAAGCTTTGTTATGTTTTCTTTAATCTTATCTAATCGGCTGGGCAACGTCATTTGGAGTGGTATGTCGATGATGCTGAGAGTCTTACTTCTGCATCCGTGTCCAGTTTAAAGGGCGTAAATCGCTCTTCGTGGTGCTGAGCAAATGTATCTGCTTCTTCCTCTGTATTTCAGCGGTAAGTACCATCATGACGCCTTAGAGGAACAATTCGATAGGGTTGTCTCTTTATGTTTCTGGTCGCTTTCCATAGGTTATATCCAGCATCAAGTTTATAGTCCAGAGCCTCTATTCTTCTGTCGAATGAGTTCTGTCTAAATGTCTGAAGTGACACTTTAAGTTCCCTTTTAACCTTTTTCCAGACATCCTTGTCGGCGGTGTGAAGGGTGGTCTGAAATTTCCTACGGAGTCCTCGCTTCTTAGAGAGTCGAACTCAGTAGTTAGCTGGGTACCTATTTCATCCTGTCTGACAACTATTGGTTTAGGATTGGCTGCAGCTGCCGCCGAGTGGATTTTAGCCGTAATTGGGTCAACCGCCTGTTCTACCGAGTTTTCCAATATACCTCGGAAGACTTCTAAGTCGGTGTATAAATGTGTCCTATTATAAAAAGTTTTAAGCCTATTAAATGGACATTGCATTTGAAGTTACCTTTTGTGTTGTTCCTTGCATACCGAAGTATCTTTGCATTATCGGTTGTGAGTTCGGGAGGTTGTTAAAGCAGAGCATTTTAAAGTCGGGTAGGCAACAATCTAGCATTCTTCAAATCTTCAAAATTTAAGAAAGCACAGGGTATGTTAATGCAGGAATGTCTCGAAATTAATGTAGAAGAATGATGAGCGGAGTCCGCACTATTAAATTAGTAATATTTGCTTTTGGCTGTAAAGTTTTTCTAGAGCGAGCAACTAAAAATGCGACTGTTTTTGATATTGCCGCTTTGAATTGCAACTATAATAATTTTATAGATTCGTAGGAGCTCCTCTTTTAAAGCATTATTATTTTTTAAGCTTGCAGTCATAGTGTTATGCGACGCTAAGCTTGCAGTCAAGGTGAATTTCTAAAAAAAAGTTCAAGTTTTAGTTTAAGTTGCTCCCAGAACACTTCAGAGCAATCTTTCCTTGCTAAAGATGAATAACACGTAGACTGACTTATCGCCTTTTACGATTGTGTGCCATTGCCTCGAAATTGGTGAGTTTTTCTTGCAGGATGTCTTTTGTGTCGTATGAACATTTCTTCGTAATAAGAAATGCTGAGCTTTAAGACACTTCTTCACATGTGTAATCTCAGCCAGGTTGACTTGGACTTGACTTTTGTCTAAGCTTGATGAGGCTTGCGGGTAACTTGTGAGCCAAACAACTGCCTTGAGCTACGCCCAGATGCAGGAGTTTAAGCAAAGTAATTCGTACTTGTTGTGTAGATAGAATGCATAAATAGTAAAAACAAAACCCGTTCTTGGCTTCAACTATACTTTCCGGACATACTTTCCGGATTTTATTTATGTTCCTTTGTAGGATTAAAACCACGGCGTTGAAATATGCTACTTGAGTGTACATATAACACAATGAGTCTGGATTAATGCGCCAACTAACGCCCCTCAGAGCAATTAGCCGAGACTGATATTTCTTTGGTACCAATTTGAAAGCATGTTGTCGGGCATGCAATTCCCCCTTGATGAGGGGCGAGATGTGTCTATCATCTTTTCTGACTTATGGCTAGCAGCACCCGGCTGAGATCGCAACAACACGCCGAGCCAAGCTGACTCTACCCGCTATTTGGGTTTCAACCACAGCCACCACGATCTCTCACAAGGGGGCGGACCTCAATGGGTACGCTTGGACGTATACTCAACCCGTGGTACCGAAATTAAGGGCTCTGTTTGCACTCCCCTTTCAGTCCCGACAGACTCGGATTTGGGTAACCCCGCCAGTTTTGGCACCAAATGCCTAGGACTGGTCATCTATCTGCCATCCGTGGTTTAATCATCCGCCGAAGACGCATAAATACGACTTCGGCGATTGCTGTCAGCATCCACTCTCCAGTCGAATGTGGCCAACATTGACGCTGTCTTCGACGGCTAATCCCAAGCTGCTCCATATAATCATTGTCCTGTCATCCACATTTAGTCGCCTCTTACGACAAGCAGGGGAACACTGAGGTGGATATTCTAATCCCGCCACCTCACGGGAAGGCTTCAATTATATAGGTGCATATACTATTTGTTAACTTTTCAGCCTGCCCTCTCGGTATACCTTGCCAGCATTTGCATGCCAGCGTCGCAGTTGCCGCCGCAGTCGCAGTCAGCGTTGGCAGCGTAGGTGCTGTAGTTGTATTTTTAGCATTTAGCTGGTTTATAATATTGTTTGCTTTTTTGTGCCTTTACGTGTTTATCGCTCAACAAATGGCCAAAATCGAAGTGAAAGTGAAACTTGCTTTGGTTTTCTTTTCTTTTGGATTTTTTTATCTTGGGGTGCTACGAGTTCCCAGCTGCGACTTGGTTAGGTTCTTGGCAACTGGGTGTCGAGTTCAACTTTGCTGGCATTTCAATATCAACAGAGGCATGCATAATTTCTGGCCAGAGCCTATGTAAATTTGTTCGGAAGTGTTGTGGGCTGGCGTTGTTGTTGCGGCTGTGCCAGTTTTGGACGCGTTAACCGAGTTTGAGCGCGGCCAGAAAAGCAGGTCAACTTCATTTTTCGTGCTGACCGACAACCACTGCCTGGTACAAGACTAAACAAAAACAAAAACAACAAAATGGCCGCATCAGTCAGTCAGCCATTTGCCCTTTCAAACACACTTACACAGCGGTTATGTAGTCGCTGACGTTGTTCTGGTTTGTGTTGTTGTTGTTGCTGTCTGATGTGCGAAAGCCGCAAACACAAATTAGCACAACAACAACAACAACAAAAACAAGCGCAACAATAACAAGCACATTGCCGCCGCCATATTTTCTTTTGCAGCGCTGCGACTTGTCGATTTTCCATATGCCAGGACACTTGCACACACACACATACACACTCACGTAGGCTCTCACACAGATACTCACACTTGCACTTGTCGCTGCTTTAAATGCGCGTTTTAGCTCTTTTATTGTTATTATATTAGTCTTGCTGCTGCTGCTGCGGCGACGTTGACGTTGGCGTCGCTGCTGGCTAGTCTCAACCTAGTTCAATGTGCAAATGTTTTGCGGTCAGTTTGGATTTGAAGTTGGCAGAGACGCGACGCGTCGTCGCACCTGAGCGTCGCAAACAAACAAACAAGCTAGTCGCTTCAAATGTTCAAATAATAAAAACCCGGCCAACAGTTTCGAGCTGCTGTTGCTGTTGCTATTTAAACTTGGCCAATTCGCATGTGTTGCGGTTTTGCGAATTTCCCAGTTTTGCGGTCAACTCGAACTCATTCGTATGCGGACATTTGTGTACAACGGCCGCAGCTGAATCATTTTGAATTTTTCCTCTTAAAAAAGCGAGCACACACAACAACATGAAATGAAAAGCAATTAAAAGCGTTTAAAATTTGATAAAGTAAGCCAAGAGTAGCTGCCACTTAATTGTTGAACGAGACAGCAAACAATAAATATATATTGTTTAATTTGCGGTAAGTGAAATATGTAAAAATCGACAAACAAAATTCCGAGTAGTATAGCATAATGTCAAGAGTCAAATTGAATATTATTTTGTAATAAATATAATTGTAATTGGTACACAATCTCTCAACTCAAGTATGCCAAATATTTTGGCAAGAACTTTGAAGCGCTATTATTAAAAGGGTTTTATTACAACAATCATTTTGTGTAAAACAAGCTTTAGTCTTCTTATTATTTTGGCTTTAAAGCATTGCGCGCATTTTGCGCTTTAAAGACGCAAAAGTTTTGCCCTAAAACTTACGCACAAAAGTATGCTATAGAGCTGCACCTGGCCGCTGGCTAAGAAATTTTTGCATAAATGTTTTACAAAATTTTTCCTCATGCTAATAAAATTTACAATATAACAAGAAAGCTAAATAAATAACAGAAGCTAAAAATATAGAAGTTAAAATACTCTTTTAAAGCGATCTTTTCAATTTTGGATGTTTGACAGATATAATAGCTCATATAATCTCAGCAGTTTTTTTTGACACGTCTTATAACCAAATAATGATATTTGAAACAAATGTTCTTTAATGAAAGTTCAAAACTTGATCCAAAAAAAACCTATTTATATATAATATACAAGCCGGCCTCCGGCACGCTCGCTTCGCTCGCTCGTCTAGATCTTTATTTTCTTCCAATGATTTATTTTTGTGGCGAATTCACGAAATTGCATTATGTGCAAATATTGATCTGATCATATGTATTTTATACAGAAATCAAAACATGAATTGTAAGCAAAAATCGCAGAATTCCTTTCTACTTAAGAAAACTTTCTTGGAAAGGAATAATTAAATCAATATTAATTTCTAAAATTGATGAAATTGAAATTATCCTACCGAGTTTTTAAATTCACTTGATTTGCCAGGAATGTTAGGAGTGGCAACCCTTATCTCTTAGGGGTATGAAAAATAGATGTAGGCCGATTCTCAGACCTGCCCAATAAGCACACAAAATTTAATGAGAATCGGTCTAGCCGTTTCGGAGGAGTATGTTCACACAAAAACCAATAGCCACCGATAGCACGTAAAACATAAGTTTCTTCTTATATATAAAATTCTAGTTTCACAATGTTAGTTACCATACTCCTCCGAAACGGCTGGACCGATTCTCATGAAATTTTGTGTGCCTCAATAAAATAAAATTTATAACGTTTATAATTTTTTGTTTCCTTTCGACAAAAACTATAACTAAAAAATATTAGTTAATCTGACAATGTACACAATGCCAACCTAAATTAAAAAAAAATTTTGTATTGGAAAATCAAATTGTCCTTTTTAGTATTTTTGTCGCAATTTTGTTATATTTTCTCAACCTTAAACAATCCTTGGACTTCCACGAACATTTCAAGACCAAAATTAGCCAAATCGGTTCAGCCGTTCGTGAGTCCATAAGCTTCAAAGGAACATAAAATTGTGACACGAGAATTTTATATATAAGATAATATTTTATATTTATATATTTATCTTTATAATACTTTTATTTTGTTTTCAAATTTTTTGACTTTTTTTGAATTAACAATTTAGCACCTATCTTCACTTTGTTTAGAAGTAGGAATGACTAAATGCAAAAATAAAAAAAACTGATGAGATGACCGTAATATTCCCAAATAAATATAAAAACATTTGTTTGCTTTGCTCAGTGCAGCAAATAATTTTTCTATAGAAACTTTATTTTCGTTACCCTTGAACTTCCGTAAATTTAAAATAAAATTATCATTATTACTTAGCACTAGCGTATTGATGTTCAAATCCTAACGCTTATCCATTTTAATCTGTTAATGTTTATATTCCCTTTTTCAATATCGTTGTTGAATTGTAGTTTATCATTAAATTTTAGGTAATTTTTTAAAGTATGTTACTATATATTGCCATTTACGAATTTAAATTTGCTTATTTTATTGAATCACCAATCGAGCCAAAGCATAAGTTATATTTAGGGGATTCCACAAAGAACATCTAACAGGTGGGTTGAAAAGTTCGTAGGCTACATATAAAAAACACTTTTTTTTGGGCAAAATTCGATTTTTTTATTCAAGTTAGTCTTCGGTGGCGATATACCGATTATAGCGATCTTCCAACTTTTCGATACCATTGTTATAATACAATTTCTCATTAACCCCAAAATGGGCCTTCATTTCGGCGATCACCTCATCATTGGAGCTAAATCTCTTTCCAGCGATCATTCTCTTGAATTCTGAGAACCGCAAAAAAGTCGCTAGGGGCCAGATCTGGAGAATACGGTGGATGCGGAAGCAATTTAAAGCCATATTCATTCAATTTTGCTACCATTTTCATTGTTTTGTGACACGGTTTATTGTATTGATGAAACAGCACTTTTTCTTCTTTAAATGGGGTCGTTTTTAAGCGATTTCGTCCTTCAAACGCTCCAATAACGCTATATAATAGTCGCTGTTTATGGTCTCACCCTTTTCGAGGTAATCTATGAAAATTATACCGTGTGCATCCCAAAATACCGATGCCATGACCTTGTCAGCAGACTGTTGCGACTTTCCACGCTTTGGAGTCGGTTCATCGCGTGCAGTCCACTCGGCTGACTGTCGCTTGGACTCTGGAGTGTAGTTATGAAAACATGTTTCATCCATTGTGATAAATTGACGGAAAAATTCGTTTTTATTACGGTTGAAAAACGCTAAACATTGCTCCGAATCATTCACTCGTTGTTGCATCTGATCGACTTTGTGCTCGCGGCACCCATTGTGCACAAAGCTTTCAAATGTCCAAAATTCATGTATGATGTGTCCAAGACGTTCTTTTGACATCTTTAAAGTCTCAGCTATCTCGTACAACTTCACTTCAAATTATTTTGAGGACTTTTTTGATGTTTTCGTCCATAACAGCTTCTTTTGGAGGACCACTGTGGGCATCATTTTCGGTCCTCATTTCGCTACGCTTAAATTTGGAAAATTATTTCTCAACCGCATATTTTGCTGATCCAGAGTCCAAATAATGTTTATCAAGGCAAACCTTGTCTTCAACAGTATTTTTTACCCAAAAAGCAATATTTAATCAACACACGAAATTCGGTTTATTCCATGCTTTTCACAATAACAAAAGTAGCTTCACTCAGAATGGTATATCTAACGAACCAATAGTCCGACACCTGTCAAATTTATTCACGAATCTTTAGAAAGATTTTACTAACTGAAGCTTATATGGATATAATTCTTGTAACGTCATATATGGGCCAGCCTACGAACTTTTCAGCCTACCTGGTACTTCAGGGGCTTAGTGCAATGTTATTCTGTGCATCACGATATTGAATAGGGTCTTGAAGTTTTTTTCTTTTAGCTTCTTATTTGGGTTATTATTGGCGAAATCTTTTGCTAACTTGTTAGAATGCTTTTGATTTAGAAGCTCTCGTGCTAAAAATGAGAGGGCTTACACTTTTTTGAACCTGCCCAACTTTTAATATTTTATTCCTAACAGCTGTTATCCAAAAAAATAAAGTGATCCAATAATATGGTATATCATACAATTTTAATTTTTAATCAGGTCACTTTGGGTCCAGAATTTTTTTTGAAGTTAAAAAAGTTGATACAATGTCCCGTCAGAAGGCCCGTGATTCTCACGGTGTTCTTCCCGTGCGTTATTATGACTTTGAACCTCTTACGGTTGTAGTTTGAGAGGAGGGTTTTTGGCTGTTTGAGCCCTGGTATCTGCTCTCAGTGAAGCAGTCGTTTTTATTCTCCTCTATTCTTAGTAAGTCCCGTACCACGTGGTTACCAATCACACAGTGTGGTTCTGGACTAATTAACGGTGTTGCTCCATCGGTTCTTGAGAGTTTATCTGCCAGCCTATTTTCAGAAATATTGTTATGTCCTGGAACCCATCTAGTCGTGAGCTTATTCCTTGATCCTAAATTATCCAGCGATGTTCTTTAACCAGGCTAGAGGTTCATAATATTTGGTCCTGGGTCCTACTACTCCCAGGCCACTTCCTTGATCAGCGAGTGATCCGTCTGTGTACCACTTTATTGTATGTGGTTTCATAGGGAGAACTGCCGCAAGACAGGTCAAAGCCTCTTTTGTGCTGAGTTTGGTATCAAAATATTGCTAGGCTACAGATAGTCGAACATAAATTATTCTGATATCTTACCAAATTGTTACTAAAACCGAAAGAAGTACATACACATCAATTGTGCTGCTAGACAATTATTTTAGGCCTATTTCAGTAGATTTCAGTGTATCATTATAAAGGCTATTATAAAATACTTTGTCGACTTTTTAATGACATTAGAAAAGTATTTTTTGGTTAAGTTTCTTTAATATATTCATATATTGGAATCTGGGCTGCAATTATAAAACTATATAGAAGTGAAATTTCGAGGGCCGTTCTGTCCATGTCTACCTTGCAAGGGTATGTTACGTATACGTATTTTTTGATTTTAAAGTGATAATTTTTGATTGCACACCCAAATTTTGAAAAAAAAATTTATATTCCATTATAGCAAAATATTATAATAAAGCTGGTGTGAAAATATATAAGCAATTTTTCTTTGGCATTGAGTTAAACTTTTGGCCAGTAAAATAAAAGTGATTTTAAAGTATTTTTTTATATTTTCAATTTTAAATATTTTGTTGTGGAACGAAAATATTTTTAACAAATTATATAAACAAAATTTGGATACTTGCAATTTTTCAAAATAGTATTTGATTTTCGAATTATCACCGATTTGATAACAATATTTCTAGTATCGATATTGAGTAATTATTTCTTGATGAGAGAGATGAAATATATATTACAAGATGTTACAATAATAAATAATAAGGTTTAATAAACAAAAGTTTAAGTACCACCAAAGTTTAATTAAGATTTATAAGGAATTGATTGCTTCCTCTTTTTTTTACGAGTCTTTGAATGTTTTTGTTAGACACGACAAATTTTGTTTTGGTTAATTTCTTTGCTAATTGTTTGTTTTTCAAACCATTGTCTTCAGCTTTTTTGATGAATTTTTCTTAAAAAAAAGGATAAAAACTTTGATATCGATATATCGCATCGGATTGGTGCTTTTTACATAATCAATGCGAATTAAAGTTTTTTACATAATCAATGACTCGATTCGATATTTTTTTTTCGATATAATTTTTTTTAACACACTTTAAGCGGGTAGCCTAGTATATGAAACTATGCTGCGTAGCGGGCATTTCTTGCAAAACAAGCAAAAATTGCGCGATCCAAAATAAATAATATTTGCAAAAGTAATGGTTAGATTTTAATAAAATTTGGTAATATAGTACTTACAACTATACTCTATTTTATTTTATCAAAAGTTTTGTACTAAAACACAACCTACCCTATCTGTTTACCTTTCAAAATGTCAACTATATTGACAAATTTACGTTTATAAACCAATAGATATTTTGTAAAAAAATGTTTTATTGTTTTTTAAACCTATATAATACATGTAAATTCATTTTTATACAGAAGTAGTTTAGTAGTAGTAGAAGTGTATAAAATATTTTATTGTATTTTCTAACACTAATTTTTTTTAAATGTGTGATATTTAAAAAAACATTCTCCCTTATGAAGGGGCAAGTCGCAATATTCACACATAAAGCAGGTTAAACTCTTCTTCTTGTGAGAAGCACAAACATAACATTGTTTTTGGGGGTTCTTTTTTTTGCCTCCCGTAAATATTCTTTTAATTTTATGTTTTCTTGCATCCAATAATCTATTTGGAAAATCGATTCTTGTACATGTAGAAGATGTGCTGGGTACTGGATCATCAGGATTATTGGGAACTCTATCATCAACACTAT
>JBAMAX010002569.1:0-49539 GCA_037043745.1 Chymomyza amoena
ATTTCTTCCAATTGGCATACATCATATCATGATCGATAAGGAGACGGCATTCCCAATTGTCCTAATGCTTTATTAGCCATCGCCTAGCATAGATCTGCAATATGAACTAAAGTTTCATTGTCAACTTCCATCATTGAATAACGTTTTGCTTCACGTACTCGAAACAAAATATCTTTTGATAAATAATCTTGATATTTTATACACAACTCAGGTTGATTTGATGTTGCCAAAATAATCGCAAATAGAACATGTATTTGATATGGATGAGCAATAATAGCGGCATCTGCTAATTTTTGATCCCAGTGGAAATCATTTTCCAACAAATTAAGTTTTTGACATGCCTCTCGATACGTTGCACATTAAACGCCATTCACTGTTCTCAATGATTGAAACGATTGGTTCTCGAACATTGATAAACAAAAATACCAGTTTTTGTATATATGGCAATATACATACAAAATCCGATATTCACAAAAATTCGTATATCTCACGAACCAATACACACAAACTTATCAAAATAGGCTTAAAACTTCCATATTGACAACTTCTAACACACGCAAAAATCAGATTTTGAAATTCATCAACGCGTTCATGAGAACATCCGTAACACGTCAAACATAGGTTTCTTTTATATATAAGATGTATTTTAAATATGCTCATTAGAGAGCTGTCAATCATTGATTGATAGAAGACATTTTCTTTTATTTATTTATACCCAATGTTTCACTTAGGACTATGCAGTCTATGTGTAACTCCCCTCCAGCGGTCAACAGGTGTAGCCTAACCTAATAATCAATTTTTCTTTGTAAAAACAAAAAGAAATCGAATCAAATCCCAACCAAGCGAACTATTTAGTCCCGTCTGATTGACTGTCCGTGCATCTGTCGATTTGGATTTAGTCGCAAGTTGTACCATATGGTCTAGTCCTTTACTTGTATTTAGTTATTTAACATTTTGGATTCGCCTATATATATACAGACAGATTCCTTCGGCTGGTAGACAAAATCATGTTATTTAAGCACTTTTTTATATTTTCTTAACATAGAAATTAAAGTCTTAAAGCGAAAAATACAAATTTAATATTAGCCATTTAGACAAGAATCGAGTCGGGAAGGATACAGGGTATACAAAAGTCAGTTTAGCTGGGCTATAAACAAGTCACTTGTATTTTATCTGCAAGCAATCACTGTCAATTTCCACTTCAAATTATAGCGACACAAATTGCTTAGATTATAGTGAATGCAGCAAGTGACTTAAATAACAATTTAAATTGGAATATATAATACTCTGTTTTTATGTAAATAGCCAATTCAATTAGTATTTGATTGATTAAAACCAAAGTATTTGCTTGCACCTACAGACCGACACAAAGAACTATTTATAACAAGTTAAAGCAATTCCATTCAATGTATTTCTGTTTCGAAAAGTTTTCTAATTACAACTTTTTTGTTTAGCATTGATTAATCTAAAGCAGCTGCGCAAATACTAAATACATTGATTATAAAGTCAATACGACCTACTAGTCGTATACGCAACGCAATTCGCTAATTGAAGTGTTTAACAAATTGAAACAACAAATCATAAAAGCAATGGCGCCCTTAGCCATTGCAAATGCAACTCAACTACCCACACAAAATGGCGTCAGTGGGTGTGTTTACATGTGTACATCTACTACGTGTGTCTGTGTATAAAAGCTCACAAACGCTTAAATATTCAAGCCAACAGTAAAAAATATACAAAAAGATACAAAAAAGGATATAAATACATATTTAAAAAACAAAAGAGAACCCGTGCAACGTAAGACGAACGAGAAAGTAATTAAAATGCAAGAACTATGCCATGTGAAGACCCTTGTCCACAACCCCATTATAAAGGTTTCCATGGCGTTATGGCATTAATGTGAAATAAGCCTCAACTCGAACCGCAACCGCATCATTTCCAATTACGCTGCACACTGCGTGCATCTTATGCAACCATTGTCCACCACCAGTGCAGCTCAGCTGTCCTTCCATCATATGTAAAATGACGGAGATTGTGGATACCGAACTGTTGGTCAATTGCACCTTGCTGGCTGTGCGGCGCTTTGAACTCAACTCCATTGTGAATACGACACTGTTGAACAGCTTAAATCGCACCGAAGTAGTCAATTTGCTATCTAGCATTATTGATAATACGGATAATCTCAACAACATCAACGAGGCAAAGTAAGTTGGCCACTAGAAACTAGTTATATAGTACTTTACTTATACTTACTTTATTTATGTGCAGACAGTTCTTAGAAATTCATCTTATTTAAAGGAAAGCAATTTGAAATTTTTAAATGAGTTTTTCCAGGAACTGAAACTCTGGGTCAAACACTTAAGTTCTGACTTCTTACAATTTGAATTTTTAATGCATGAAAAAAAAAAAAATGGTAGAATGACACAAAGGCTTAAGCAATATATAAAATGCTGTATTTCAAAACTCTATTTAAGAAATAAATTCTTTAAAAATAACAACTATATTAGTATAGTATATAGTAGGGTAACCCTACAGCTTTTACAGACTGCTGGCTTGTTTTGAGTGAAATATTGGTCAGGGGCTTAGAAATAAAGTTTGCTGGAACTAAATTTACACTAGTCGACAAATTATAAAAAATGTATTTAATCAAATTTTTTAAATTACATGACCAATCGGTAAAAAAAAAAGTTTTTTGAACCAAATTCGTTCCGATCCGTTTTTTTGTGAATAGATTGGAACTAAATTTGTCATTCAGAAGATTAGATTACCCCAGCACTGTACCAAATTTGATCAAAATGGGTTAACTATATCATATAGCTCCCATAGAGTCAACAAAACTTTTTTTTATTTTAAATTCAAAAAAACAATTCTAGTTTATGTTTGGTGAAATCCTGATTTTTCGTGTATCTTCTTATGGTGAATCATCGAAGTGCTGGTGTTCAATAGGCAATTCGAATTTCACGAAAGGAGCTTATTTTAAAGGTGCTGTCTTTTACTTTGTATAAAAAACTCAAATGTAGATGAATGAAGAACTTTTCAAAGGGTAAATGTAGTTGAAAGAGAAACGAAAAATTCCTTAAAAAATATTATTTTTTCATTTTTACTAAAACTTCAATGAATCAGTAAATTTTTATCATAAACAAACGACACTATACGGAAATCGCATCTACATATCACGACGAGTAGTATAAAATTGATAACCTAAGTGACTAAGACTTTTTTTTTAAATATTTGTACGAAAAATGAAAAAAATTTTGTTTTTCGGGGTTTGGGGCACACATTTTCGGCTGTAGTTTTTCTTAAGCCTGCCAATTTTTCGGAATCTGTGCATTTTGGAAAGTTAGTCTAATCTAATTTTACGAAAAATAAAAAAAAATTTTAATTAGTAACTTTTTTATGACCTTATATGCTCAAACGTTTTTCGAAAAATGTCCTTTTCCATTAAAATAGCCATAAAAAAAAAACGAGCCAAGGGAGGATAAAAAAAAAACGGATTTTGAATTGTGAAACATTTCCCATAACATAAAATACAAGTCTCATCTATGGAGTTTTTTCATCTTCGACTAGTGTTATCTTAGTAGAGAGAAAATTCTCTTTAATCTTCTACACTATTACCCATATTTTTGCGTGTTCAAGCGATCTTGAAAGTAATTAAAATTTAGATCATTTAACTGCAATACATATGTTGCTTCAGAAGATATTTAAAAGCGATTTCTTAAATTATAAAAATATTTTACAATAAATTAAAAATTTACAGTTGAAATGTAGAATATAATGATTTTCGTATTATTTAATATTTATTTATTTTTAATTACTCAGCCGTTATCCTAAAAACAAAAAACGAACCAATTTTATGTATTTTTGATTTTGTGCGCTCCCAATTTCACATTTTTTGCACCGACATCTTCTGATATTTCTCTTAATCTTTATTACAACAGCTACGAAAATTGCGATTACGTCATATCGCTTAGGTAAAAATATTAATAGTACTTTATTAATCTGTCTATTACATAAAATAATATAAAAATATTAGCTGTAACAGTGATATTCCTTAAAGTAAACCAAGATTTTTATTCCATGATAAATTTAGGCTAGACATAATCCATTTGCAGGATATGCAAATTTTTTATGGCGACAAATTTGTTTATACTTTTTGTTGAGTTCAACTAAAAGAAATAGTTACATAATATTAATATCTGTCTTGAAATTCGCATAAATATAATTCACGAATATCAAACAATATTCTAAAAATTAAATTAGTTTTTATTAAGTGTATCTACTTTTGAATTTTGCTAATTCGTAATGATTTCTCTTGCTGTAGTCGAATAAAACCACATAAAAAATTCATTTTGTAAAATTCGAATACAAACAAGAGTTTTTAAACAAATTCGGAAAAAAGATAAAAACCTTAAAAATTTGCTATATCATCGAATATACATATCGGGATACAAAGTGAAGTTGGTAACTTTTTAGATTGACCTCTGCAATAAATTTTTTGTGCAAAATTCCGATTATTTATCGAGTAATGGATACTGAATATTGGATTATTTCTTATTAGACTTTTCGAAGCCTCTATCTCTACATAAATTTAATGAAAGATAAAATTTTAAAATTAAATAAATAATTTTGATTTTTTAATCCTCCTTTGTACACCTGGGTCTGGCCAGACATATTTCATTTTTAAATTTAAAATCAAAAAATTTCTAACTTACATATCGACTTGCGTTTCCACTTATCTTCATAAAATATGATTAGTGATCGATAACTATGTATAGCAGATAAATCAAGAATTCTTTAAATTGGACGAAAAAAAAATATTTAGAAAAGTTTTTGGTGTGTCAAAAGACGTAACTTCAAAATATCTTCTCTTAGTTTAATTATTTAAAAAACTAATTTTTTGTTTAGTTTAACTACATATATTTTTACCGAAGACAGAAAAATAAATTTATACTTTTGACTCAATTTTGCTAATTTGTTAAAATTTCTCTTGCTGTAGTCGAATCTAACCACATAAAAAATTATTGGAGAGATTGGGATTCAAGCAAGTGGTTTAAAACTTAATTTAAAAAATTTTTCATCTCATCGAATGAATACATACATCGGCAAAAAAAGAGAAGCGAGTCACTTTTTAGTTTTTTTTCCAATCTCTACAATGAAGCCAATATTAACTATGCAAATGTTTAGTAAGAAATTCTGGTTATTTATCGAGATGTGGATACTGAGTATAGGTGAATTTAATTAATTTAATGAATGAAATACTTAATTTTGCTCACGAGATATTAATCAAAAACTAAAACAGGTGCCCCAAAGCAGGTTTTTCGAAAAAATCTCGACCATAAATTACCCTTAAAAGCACATTTTTATGAAGGTTAATTTTTCATGTAAGCTAGTGTTACTTAAATAATTTTTGTTTAATTTTGATTATTAAAAAAAAATTCATTAACTATTTAAAAAAAAACGAAATGTATAAATTTTGATTATTTTGAAATTTTTTTTAAAAATATATAACCATTTTTTTTTAGTTTTAAAAGTGATCTTTCCCATTTGAAAAATTGGGATAATTAAAAAATAATCATTAATATCTATAAAATTGAATTTATAATTAAAACAAAGCTAACAGGTGGGTCAAAAAATCTTTGGCCTAACATGACAGATGGCGACACCAGTTGATTATCCTTATAATTTTTCGATACTACCAATCTTCAAATGCATCCTGTTAAAGTTTCAAGTCAATCTGCTTATATGTAATTACCCAAGTTACAGACGTTCAAGTGACGCTACTTTTGTGTTTACAAAAATCATGGATACAAAGCAATTTCTGTGTTGATTTATCATTATTTTTTATGGGAAAAAATACCGTCACAGTCCGCAATGAGCTTGAAAAGTGCTATAAGGAATCTGCACCATTAAAATCAAGTGTTAAATACAGGGTCGCTGAGTTTAGACGCGGTCGTACAGACACCGATGATGCTAAAAGCTCTGGTCGTCCAAATGAGAGAGTTACGGCAGAAAACCTCGAAAAAGTCGAGCAAATGATACTTTCCAACAGTAAAGTGAAGTGACAAGAGGTAGCTGATGCCATAATGTTATCAAAAGGTATCATTTTCACCATAATACACGAACATTTGGGCATGAAAAAGCTGTTTTCAAAGTGGGTGCCGCGATTCCTTAAATCAGAAGAAAAACCACAACGAATGGAAACTTTCCAGACAGGGCAAAATTAACGAATTGGGCTTCGAATTGCTTCCCCAACCACCGTATAGTCCACATCTGGCCCCCAGGGATTACCACCTTTTCTCCAGTTAGGCCAAAGACTTTTTGACCCACCTGTTATGTTTGAAAAATTTGTTTGATATCTTTTAATTTTTTTTTGTACAATAGTTTTAAACCCTTATAGAGTTTTAGAAACCATTCATTGTTTTTGTTTTTACCTATAAATGGACAAAAAAAGTTTTACAAAACAAAATTGTGGTGCATAAAAATATAAAAATTTTCGTGTTTTCATCTCTTATAAAAAAATTATAGAAAATAGTATCACTCTAGAAATCAAACAGATTTATGTACATACTTATCTCCTGATCAAAATTTAAAAACTTACTAAAAGTAAAAGCATCTGCTTTTCATCATTATCTTTTTAGCAAGCAAAACCAATTCATTAAGATTAAAAAATAAATTGTAGAAAAATTTAGGCTTTTTTAAGTTCAGCTTAAAAAATGTTATAATTAAAAAACTTAAAAGAAAGGTTAAAAAAATTTGTTTATTTAATAAATGTTATATGTCAATTGATGTGACCCGTTTTAATAACTAACTTCTAACTGTGCAAATGTTTCCCTTTTTTTTGGAAAAAGTAGTCCAGTGTATACTGCCGTCAACGAAATCCCATTTTCTTTTAAATACTTTCAAAAGTGCAAAGCTTTGTTTTTTAATACAATATGTATATCAAAAATTTTCAACAATTCGCCTGAAAAATGTTATGGTTTAATATAAATTTCAAAGGTGATAAAGAAAAATTTAATTTTAAAATATTTTTTAATCAAAAAAGCAAACTGAATATCATTATAGATTGATACGCTCAAAGCTGAAAAGCCAAACAGATAAACACATATTTGCATTATATTTATCCCATCTCTACGTATTATGTAATTATGGATTTAATTTAATTTTTATTTTATACCAAGGGGATAATATGCATATTTATAAGCTCTGTTTTTACAATTTAACAGTATTTTAATGAAAACTTTGACTTATTATGTAATTAATCGCTCTAATTACAGCCATTATTCGTAGATACTGTCAGTCGCCAGATGCAGCTTCCAAAAGAAAATTTATATTTTTACATAAATCCCGAATGAGGTAGTTGTGGTAAATCAAAATAATTGCTATAAATAAAGAGAATTATCAGAAGTTAAATCTGACAAGCAGAATATGCCCAAATTAATATCGCTACATAAAACTAGTTTATATATAATACTAAAACTCAGTTTAACTGGGATCAATTGAATCAACACAGTAACACGCTTAATTCGTGTTTAGCTTTTTGTATCTGCGAGATAAATAGGGAAAATTTCCAAATTAGATTCCTAAAGAAATAAAGAAATATATTAGAGTATAAACTAATAAAAGCTACACAGGAAATTTATTTATATGACGCTTTTGTAATAATATGATTATGTTCTAGGGGTCTGCAAGAATGCTTTTTGACATTTTCGAAAGCCCCAGGCGTAAGGTTATAAAATGGGGACAGCACTTAGAAAAAAAAATTCAAGATAAATAAGTGAGATAAGAAAAAGCAAAAATGTATAGAAAATATAATTCATAGATTTATAAAGAGATTTTAAAACATTCTAAAAAATTTTAAAGCACAAGTAATATTTAACTTTTTAAATATTTTTGCAATCTTTCACCTTATATAATTGGAGACGGGGCTTTAGCGTTCATTACGACCTCTAAAATTTTTTATAATCTGTTTAAAAGTTAATATTTTTCTTTTTTGAGGAATTTGTTATAATTTGAGATACGGTCAACTAACGTGACCATGCGAAGTGCAAGCATACAAAATTTTAAGCTAACTTTTCAAAAAAGTAAACGAAGAAACTTTAAGTAAATTTTAAACTGTGTCTTTCTTTTAAAACTTTTCGTAACTTGCTTCTTATCGTTGGCTTACAGTAGAATGTTTTCTCAACTAATTGACACTGAATGGTGAAATGAACATAGATTAATGTATTTCCGAACGATGGATATGGGGGCATACATAAGTGTGGAGGGTGAAAAGTGTAATTGCGGTATTGAGCTACCCCAAACACTCAATCAGCTCTGACCATTGGATCAAAACAACTCGTACACTTTTTAATGGATATAATTAAGCTCATTCGTGTGATTATGCACTATATCCAAAGGGTAAGGGCTTATTATGTTTTTGTAAAAAATTGTTAGATATTTGATTTTGAAGATGACACGTAATGACACAATGATTAAGTCAAAAAGAAATTAATTTAGAAATGTTCTTCTACCCGTATTTCCAGAAGTTTCCTTCTAGAAACTAGGTCTTCACCTATGAACATGAAGATGAAGCTTATGGTTAACTTGTATTCATTTTTGTTAATTTTTATTTTAATTTTATGTTTTGACATAGATAGATATTTAATTAGCTTAGGTCCGCCGGTCAACGAGTTTCATAAAAAACCAAGGCAATATCAATCGTATTATGTGGATTTAGGTACAGGTAACCCTCCTACAACGTGTGTTTCTATTACGCATTTTCGCTACAACGGGGTTCCCAAAATGCGGAATTTTCTTACAACGCTACTCCTACAACCTTTCCGATGTAGAAAATAAAAACTTTTTACTAAAAAGTATTGAGAAAGTTTTAAATACGGCAAAGCAGTTGAAAGAATACATTTTGGAGAACCATCCTTTAAGGGATAGAGCAGAAATATTTCTTATTATTTTATTTTATTTATTATTATTTATCTTCAACACATCTTAACTCCCTATCAAGAAATTTATAAAGATTTACGAAATAAGAGCAAACAAACTTTATTATTCAAACCAATAATCGTGAAAGAATGCCCGAATCTGATAGTGGATCAAGCTCAGATTTCCAACTAGTACGAACAAAACTTTCGAGACAAATCATACTAAGTGATGAGGAGTAGTAGGAAGTTATGGTTCTATTTTTGCGTTAATTTATGAATTTAAGTTATTTCAACTGGAATATGTTACATAGAATTGAAATTTTGATTACAAAATTTTTAGTTTGAAACCAAACTCTGATTTTTTATGGAGTTCATATCTCCTACAACACGATTTCTTTCAATGCGACATTTTTTGGGAACCGATTCCCCGCGCTGCAGGAGGGTTACCTGTATAAATAAAAAATGTTACATACCTTATACTATCCAAAGTATACTAAGAGATGATTTATTGTGCCTTTGTTGGAAGACAATTATAACACAGGTCTACAAATACAGGGGTCATGTGAGTTGTTGGAAAGCTAAGAGTCATTTCCGAAGTAATTTGGTGCGTAGAATCCGAATCCGGCGTCAGAACTGGCCCATCACGTCAGGATTTTGAGATATTTGAGGTTATGTACCCAAAAAACGGCGTTTTTTCCTACATTTGAGGTTATGTACAGGGGCGCAACAAATTTTTGCGGTCTTTCTCTCCAGTTACATCATTTAGTACAACTTTACACTTTAATTTAAAGGTTCAAGAGATCAATTACGATTTTTTTTTCGCAAAGTTATGGCTTTTCGAAGTTACGAGATATATCCCTTCGACTACATTAGCATTTGCAGTAAGCCTTTCAGATAATAATTTTTTACTGTGTAATTTCTCTTAAAAATTTTGACTTGAGGGTTTTTGAGGTCGCTAAGAACGGATATGAAGTCTAAATAATGATATTTGCATTTCCAATATGGCGTATTCAGGATGACGAATTCAGATTTGCAAGAAACATGTTAATATTGAAAATTTTTTTGGGTACATAACCTCAAATATCTCAAAATCCTGACGTGATGGGCCAGTTCTGACGCCGCATTCGGATTCTACGCACCAAATTACTTCGGAAATGACTCTTAGCTTTCCAACAACTGAACCATGTTGACCTGTGTAATTTAATCAAATTTAAACCAATCCTATTAAAAAAAGATTGTTTTATTCTATAATGTATAATAAGTTTTTGCTGCCAAAAACAACATTCCTTCACGCTTCCAATTAATTAAAATGTTTTCTTCTTTATTTTACTTAAATTACATTACATTACAAATTTAAGGGTCATCATGAGCCATCAGAGCACATCAATACCTTTTGATCTAATCATCTTTCACGTCTATACAAAATTTTCTTTACGAGTTATTAACGAAAAACTAAAACAAGTGCCTAAAACATGTTTTTTTAAATATCTCGAAAACGGTGTCAAAAAAAAATGCCTGGCATTTTCGTATTTCTCGACTTAAAGTTATCCTAAAAACACTTTTTTATGAAGATTAATTTTTCGTGTAAACTAGTGTAAGGAGCATAGAGACTACGTATGCTTTTATATAATATAAAAATTTTTGACATTTTCTGAAAAAATTCTTATACCAACAAACAAATTTATTTTTCTTTTTAAATATACAACCTCTAGTTTCTTACAAGTGTTTTTAAGTCCTAGAGTATACATTTGTCGGATTGCCTCAACTGTTTGTTTCACTTTACCAAAGTGTCTTTGGTACTATGCACAAACAACCATACTGAAAGTGGAGTTAACAAATTCGGGATTAGAGAACAAAATTGCTTTTAAAATTGTACGCCAAACGCAAACACATTCATCCAAAAATAAACTCCGACAGTTTTTCACTGATACCCACCAACACTGATGCAGTAGAAATACAATACTATTTGTTGCAGTGTATCCAAAAAGAGCGAACCGATAATTAAATTCAGTCAAATTCTACGATACACGAGGGTTGCTTCTTTTGTTATCGGTCTAATAGTGCAAGAGAAAGTATTTGTTATTATAACTAATTGGCTATATTGCTTTTTGATGCTACTTTGTGTTGTAATCTTTGAAGCACTTTGGGCACTGATATTAGAAATAAAACTATGTTTCTTAAGCTCTAAGTCTTGTACGCAGTAGCCAAAAACACTGCCGAACAAAAACGAAATTTTAATTTGAGAATTTATTTATTTTTATAGTATTTTTTTGGCATTTGTGGTATTCTGTTAAGTTTTGTTATGTAGGTAATACTTGTTTAGTATTTTTATTTATTTTTATTTTTTGGTATTCTATCAAGTTCTGTTCCATTATTTTGGTTTGAAGTGAAAACGATCATATAAGAATCAGCTACTTTGTGTTCAAATACGAAACGTTAAGAAATATTAAAAGAAAGAAATTATCATTAGTCTCTATTGTTAAAAATTTGAGGTTTAAACAAACAAGAATAATGATCATACAGCAAAGGCGAAGTAGTAAATGCATATTTATTTAGCGGAGAGTAGAACATTTTTCAGAGAACTAAAATTTATATCCCTCTTTTATATAAAATAGTTTTTTTTTCTCATCTTTTTGAATCTAATTTCAAGTGGGCCCCCCTGAGCCGCTGCGGCGATGGAGGGGTGGGGGTTGGTGAGCGAAGCAAACAGGTGGCGAAGCCCTCTAGTCTTTAGTTAAATTAAAAATTTTCCAAAAAATTTGCATTTGGTAAACAATTTTAAGCTCGAAGCATTAATTGGTAAATAATTCGACAGATTTGATCAAAATTGTTATATGACAGAACAGCTGTTCATATCTTTTTTACAAACACGGTTTCGTGGTCTGCGGACGGGTTCCAAAAAAGTTTTGATTCAAACGTTTAGATGCGTTTTTTTATATATAGTAGTATGTTGGTTCAAATATTGACTATAATCTGGTTCGACTAAGGACCTAATAAGAAAACTAGTCCGACAAGTTTTAAAAAATAAAATTTAAAGATAATGATAGTTGATTCATAGATCAAGAAGCAAATTTTTCGACTAATTCTATTTTGTAAGCTTAATACGTTCCGGCTTTAACAATAAGGATCTTTAAAAGGATTTTTCATGTTAAAGGTAACCCGATGCATTTATTTTTTTTATTGGGCAATATAAAATTATTGTAAATTTTACCAATAAAAGTCATTAATATATAAACAATAAATATGAATTCCCTTAAATATTACCATCAAAAGTAAAATTTTTTTTCATAAAATTGTTTAATTAAAATCAAATTTTTGTTAAAAAAAGGGAACAAAAAAATATACTCAGAACCCATTTAAAACAAAAACTTAAATATAATTGTAGTTGATTCATAGATCAAGAAGCAAAATTTTCGCTAATTTCATTTTTTAAGCTTAATACGTTCCGGATTTAACAATAAGGATCTTTAAAAGGGTTTTTTGTATTAAAGGCAACTCGATGCATTTATTATTTTTATTGGACAAATTAAAATTTTTGTAAATTTTACCTATAAAAGTCATTAATTGGCATCATATAAACAATAAATATGAATTCACTTAAATATTACCATACTTACTTTTAAAGGTAAAAATTTAAAGGTAAAATTTTTGTTTCATATAATTGTTTAATTAAAATCAAATTTTTGGTAAAAAAAGGAAACAGAAAAAATATACTCAGATCCCTTTCGACGTAAGGTTGAACAAATTTTTTGTAGCAATTAAATAAAAAACATTTTTGATAACTAAGTCGTAAATCGTTAAATTTAAAAAACAGAAATTTTGGGTAAAATTTTGTATTTTCTTTTGGATCGATCTTTAGTTTAAAAAAAACCATTATACATCTAAAATCTTTCTTGTTGAATATGATAGTACATAAGGGCAGTGTTTAAAATTTAAAATAGATGTCCAAAATGGATTTTCTTATCCCCAAAAACCCCCCATTCACATTTCGCTAGAGGAAAAATTACGTATTTTGGCCTTGTAAGTGGAAGGTGTAAGTCGATTTTGGAATATTTTGAAAAAAAACCTAATTAGAAATAATGGGCGACTTTAAATTCATTTTAGACTCATAGTTTCATGTGAAAAGTTTACTCAAAGAATCAAAAGCTCTGAAAGGCTTTATACCAAACATAGTTGATCCACCCTTTTATATAATACACATATCATATTTAAAGAATATATCGAACATAATTGTGCTAAAAAACGCTAAGCCTTGCACACACATGAAATAGCCAATTCCGCAAACTTAAAGCCAACCCTCGTACATAGCTCCGTTCTCGCTTGCTTTCCGGCAATGACGTTTGCCATAGAAGGCAACAACTAAATCCCCGCCTAACTTTGACAAGTGAAACAAATGTCAACATGTTGTTGAAGCTGCTGCATGGGATACCAAGTCGTATGCTTAATTTTATTTATTTGTTGTGTTTGTTGCAAGCTTTTTCAATTCTGTCAGAATTTTTTATATTTGTTTTGGTATTTGGCTAAAGATTGAGCAAAACTAAATTCAGGAAGTTTATTCAAGCGCAGGCTACAAACTATCCTTGTCTAAGGTAGCTAAGTTTTTGTATTTGTTTGCGCTTTTTTTTATTCTAAGCATCCTTATGGGCATTTGTGTGCGGCTTTGTTCCCTGCAGGTTTTGTCTGAGCTAAGCTCATTATGTCTTTCATAATAGAGTGCTTTGGTTTACTTTTGCTGCATGCCACATGTTGTAAGTTGGCATAAAAATAGCCAAAGCAAGGCTTTGGCGAAATCTGCGCAAATTTCTTTACCTACATGCTTAGTATATAAGTATAAGCTTATATATAGTAGGTGCGTGTGTGTGGTTGTAAATATTGTGTGATATTTTGTTGGTCTAAGCTTGAAGGAAATATATTCATTTTTGCTTGCAGCTGCCGTTCCTCAAATGACAATGGCCGGAATTATATTTTTTTTGTTTAACATAGATTTCAAAATTAACAAAATACTTTTTTAATTTTTTATTATTAGTTCTACAAAATTTTTATAAAACTGTAATCCAAAAGAGAGTCTGCTTATCCTTTGAGTGAAGGCTAAAAGTAATAAAAAAATGAGGGCTAATAATTATTAATAATGAATACTATGAAAATTAATTAAATTTCTTGTAAAAAAAGGAGCATGGTCGACGGCATTGCTCAGAAGAACCCCAAACGTCTAAGCACCGAAACAGAGGAAGACCTACCAAATGTTTGGACGAGTGCTCAAATTTTTCTAGCCACGGATTATCTATCGGAGGCTCTATCATTAAAGTACAGGAATGATGATGAAAATATAAGGTCGCATATAACAAAAGCGGTTGCTGATGCAAGCCCTGAGCGACTTAAAAGGATAAAGGAAAACATTACCAAACCACCAAATTCTCTACCTATGGAGTGTAGCGCTGAAGAGGCTTTGGCGTTATTTATGGAGTTGAATCTGTCCCAGGGAAAATATATTATATTCCTGGATACAACAAAATTGGATCGGCTAAACGATAGTGACGGAAGCCTCAGTAGTGGTTAAACTTCAAGACCTCATGGATCAAACTGCAAAACGCCTCTTTCAAAGGTTTTCTGAAAATGAGATGGAGACTCTTCCAGAAAACCTCACATTATTTAGCAAATGGGGCTGTGATGGATCTTCTGGCCAAAGTGCTTACAAGCAAAGAATTGCCACAGATGATGAAGGTATTACAGATGCAAACATGTTCATGGCGTGTGTTGTCCCCCTACGACAAAAAAGTGGAACACTAGAACATTGGAAAAATCATCTGTTCACTACGCCAAAGAATCTTCGGAATTAATCAGATCTACAGTAACCGACATTTGGAAGCAGATTGAAGATATAAGTCTTGCATTAATTAAAATCAAGGAAGGAACAACCATTGCTGTGAAATATGAATTTTTTCTAACAATGGCAAGGTTCTTAACGAGCTGACAAACGAAAAATCTACTTTGACATGTGCTTTCTGTAGAAAATCACAAAAAGATTTTCAAAATTTGGATAATTCTTTTATTGAAGAGGAAAGACTGGAATTTGGTGTATCTCCATTGCATGCCAGAATAAGATGCATGGAGTTTATTTTGAAACTTGTATGTACTCTTCCGCAAGTTCACTATTCAGTTAAGGACAACACTCCAGATAAAGAAAAACAAAGTTTCAGGAAAAAAAAATACAAGAAGATTTGAATAAGAAACTTGGACTGAAAGTCGACAGCCCCTAATATGGATATGGTAATAAAAATAATGGAAACTCATCCCGCAAGTTCTTTAAAGAAAACAAAACTACATCAGAAATAACTTGAGTGGATGAAGATATTATCAAAAGATTGAGTATTATTTTAAATATTCTTAGCTGTAAGGAAAAAATTAACGGCAGCAAATTTGGTGAATATGCGACTAAGACTGCAGAGCTGCCAATGGAAAAATATCCGGGAAAGAAACCAACACCCATACCTTACAAAATTTTGGAACATGGCCAATCTATAATAGAATATCATTGCCTACGCATTGGGGAGATGTCAGAAAAAGCCCAGGAATCAAGAAACAAGTATTATAAAAAATTCAGAGCCATAAATACTTGTAATATCTCGTGATCAAGGGAAAACGAGGACCTTTTTAATATGTTGGCAGCCTCATCAGATCCACAGGTTGCATCCCTTAGACATGTGAGATCCAACACAGAATTGGCAAGAAGTTATTCAAAAGAAATGTTAAGTCTTTTAGATATCCCCTCAAATGTAAATGTGGATGATTATTTTACAAGAAACTACTGATATATGAACAAAAAATGGCGTACGTAAAGTCGGGCGCGTACGACTTTGGGATACCCTGTACCACTAGCTTGCAATAAGTTCCAGTTCCTTCACAAAAAACCAAAAACAGAAGAATTTTTAAGCAACAATTTTTTTTTTTTTGCCGATCTTTCCTATGGGAGCTATATGATATAGTTGACTGATTTCAATAAAATTTGACACAGTGCTTAAATACCTTAAAAAAGATCTAGATGCCGAATTTAGTTCAAATACCTTTACAAACAAACGAAACAAAAACAATTTTTTTTTAAAAACGTTTTTTAGCTATGGGAGCTATATGATATTGTCAACCGATTTGGATTAAATTTAGTACAGTGCTATGCAACTATAAAAAACTTACGAATACCAAATTTGGTCCCAATATCTTAACAAACAAACGAAACATATCAAATTTTGTTCAAAAATCGATTTTTTTTAAAGATCGGCCCTATGGGAGCTATATGATACATATAGTCAACCGATTTTGTTCAAATTTGGCACATTGCTTAAGTGCTCTAAAAAATTTCCAAACGCCAAATCTAGTTACGATATTTTTGTTAAAAAACGAAATATAGCGAATTTTGATTTAAAAAAGTTATTTTGGCAGATACGTCCTATGGGAGCTATATGATATAGTCAACCGATTTTGATGAAATTTGGTGCAGTGGTTGGGAACCATAAAAAACTTTTGAATACCATATTTCGTTACGATATCTTCATGAACAAACGAATTATCTACCTAAAACCTTTTTTTTGTCGAGGTCGTCTCAAACACCCATATGGGAGCTGTATAATTTATCCCCGATATCAAAACAATAAAATAAACTTGTCTCCTATGGAATAATATGGGATCTAATGTGCAAGTTTGGTTGCTCTAGCTCTTACCATCTCTGAGATCTAGGCGTTCAAACGGACGGACGGACAGATGGACAGACGGACGGACAAACGGACATGGGTATATTGACTTCTCTATTCACCCTGATCATATTTTAGGCAACTTTGGGGTGTCTCCGACGACTCCTTCTATATGTTACATACATTTTCGGCTTGCACAATCTTAATATACCCTTGGTACCATACGGTACAGGGTATAAAAATGTAAAAAAAAAATCGATTTTTTGAAACTGTTACATAGTAAGACCCCCTTAATTAATTTACTGTATTTCTATAATATAATGTCAACTGTTGTTAGTTGTATCCTTCAATAAATAAATAAATTATATAAATAGCGAAGCAAAAAAATCTCTCGAAAATAATTCCAAAGAGATCCAAAAAATGAATTCTTAAAATTAATAAAATAGAATACTATAATAGGAAAAGTAATACAAAATTTCGCACAAAAAACCGAAACATGACCAAAGGCATCATAAAGCAAAAAAAAAATCTCCCGAAACCAATTTTCAAATTTTTTTAAACAGCACATCACCCTTTTTTGGCATTAATTTCTCCTTAGGTCATTAAATTAACTTAATTTTGTGTTTTTGAACATAAACTTTGAAGGGCTATTAAAATGCCAGTGCCTCACCTAATTAAATCTGCTTGCCATTTTTATTTTATATAAATATTTGCCTGATTTACAAACTAACGTAAAAAATTTTTCAAAAAGTTTACTGATTACGTTAAAAAAAACATCCTACACGACCATAGTAAACTTTCCTGTTTAGCTGGAAAACTGTGCAAATGTTTAGACAGTTAACTTTTCCCTTTAAGGGCTTTAAGCGCATTAAGCCATAAGCATTCGGTTGCTAGCCATTTTATTACCCTTGTGAGGAAATGCACACGCCTCAGCGGCTCCCAAGTGGCACACGCTGCGTATGTGTAATTTGCTGTAAGCATTAAATAACAGCTGCAAGTAAAATTTATTAAAAAAATGGCTGTGCGTAAAATTTAAAGCAATTTTCAGGCATTTTACGCTTATTGATTTTGATGAGCGTACAATGCAAACAATATTGACCCACTCGCATTGTCACAGTTGTAGCCTTTGGGCCAATTTTTGTTTTTTTACAGCAGTAGCCAAGAAAAGGGCTCAAAATCCAATCAAAATATATTGGCACATAAACATAATTGAAAGGACTACAAACGGAGCGTTCAATACATTAAAAAAGTTGAAAAAAGCAAGAGATGAACCAAAAGCTGTAGAAAACGCTTGGATTAGTCTTAAGACTGGACTAAACAAAGGACACATAAATGTGGCCCAACACTGATAGGATGTTTGTGAAAATATTGGTTGTGCTAAATAAAGTCTTCTTTTTGTGTGTGAGTAAATGGCTTGACTCAAATGACCCACATAAAAGAAAGTTTGGTTGCGACTTAATCCAATTTAAGAAAGAAATAACATTGCATACTTTTGAGGGCAACGCGATGAAACTGAATAGTTGACGTAAAGGTTTGGGTAGTAGTTGTTAGGCTAAAGGATCAAGTTTTATAGGCACCACAGCTATTTGGTTGCAATAGGTGTAAACTTTAAACTTGGGTAATGCTTAGTTGGTTAGCCGGGCCGTAGAGGGAAAATTCTTTTGCACATTTAAATTGAATCACGAGAGTACGCTAATAATTTCACTCCTGAGAAAACTCCGGACACGGGCGGATTCCCCCCTTTCATTCTTTGGGTCTGCTAAGTGAGATTATGAAGCGGGCTAATTTTGCGGCAGGGTAAAGACAACTTTTAATTACAGAGTTGTAAAGTAGCTCGTTAGAGATTCGTAAGGGGAACCCACTTATCCCCGAAAGCACAGACTACTGCATACCACAGAAACATTTTACTACTAAATTTAGAGCCTATATTCCAATCAGAGAGGACTGGATACGCATCCTCCTTCAAGACAAGGAGGGCCTGGGTATACCCATGTCCAGCTGTAGACTGAGAATACGAAATTTTTTCGGTCTCTCTGTAAATAACACATGGAATCGGACATCGAACACGTGTAGAGTCTCGCGGCAAACTTGTCCGACAGACTGCAGCAAAAGTACCAAAAACCTTTGCTGTTTGAATAGAGCCCAGGGCTCATCTGTTATCCGTGCCATCACGGGACACTAGTTGGTAGGAAACCACGCATCCAGGTAGAATTCTCCCGACCATGACTTATGTAGAAGCTCAGCTCTCTGAACAGAGTCCAAAATGCCTTTAAAGGTTTAGTCAGGCAGCCGAATAGCTTCCTCACCTTTTATAGGGGTCCTCTCTAAGTGGGGAAGAGTGGTGAGCTAGCTCACTCCAGCGCTAGTGCAACGGGCCATTCCTTGGCCTAAGTGAGTTGGGACGTCAGTCCCAATTGCCGCCCTAATCTAACCTAACCTAACCTAAAGGAGCTCGTTAAATAACATCTCGATTGTTCTATTTTTTGTGGCTACTTTTGTGTAGAAAGCTTGTCATTCAAACAAATTTTTTCATTCAAAGTGTTATTCTTTTTTTAGTAGCCCTTCTAACAAAAAAATCACACCTAAACCCTTCCACCTGACCTGATTTAAAAAAAAACAACCATTTAAAGTAATTTCCTTATCCTGCTGACATTTCCCAAATGGAAATGATGTCATCAGCATAAAGTAGAAATAAAGATTTTTCTGCAAAATGCACTGATTACATAAAAAGTTACCCTTTTTTTCTAGTGAACTTTGACCAAATTGGTCACTTGTTTTTTTTTAACAATTAATTAAGAGCTGTCTCCATCAGATAAATAACATTGAATATTTCCAAGTACTTCTTCAGTGGTATACAAATGGCACAGCCAGCACATCTTCCTATCATTTGTAGTGCCATTTTCATAAATTTAAATGTTCCATCCTAATTTGCATATGACAAATTTTTTAATTAACTTTGCACCTGGTCAAAAGTGACCATAAAACAAATCCCCGCAGTGTGGACACAATTATTACGGCCCACACATGTTAACCAAGTAAACAGGCCAACAGACCAATATGCAAACATGTTGCTAGCCAAACAGACATCCTGACTGGAAATACTATATATGAAGTATATGTATACATATACATGAGGCCCATTGGCACGTATAGGATATTCGTAATAGTTTATATGCAGAATAAGCTACGTGTATATGTGAATCTGCTGGGTCGACTGTAGGATACTCTGCATGTACTTTTTAAAAAAAAAAAAAATCGAGTGTACATTAATCTTGAATACCACTACTGTGCCAAAAACTAGTCGGAAATTTATAATAAATCTAAAAATTTCTTCGAAGTCTATTTCATCCCCTTACAAAATAGTCCCCTCCCGATATAATACACTTATGCCACCGCTTTTTCCAGTCCTCAAAGCATGCCAAAAAGTTTTCTTCCGGTATAGCCTTCAGAGCGTGCGCCAATTCACATTGAATGTCTTCAATCGACTCAAAACGGTTTTCTCGGATTGGTCTTTTGAGTTTTGAAAATAGCCAGAGAATTCACACGAGTCAAATCAGGTGAATAAGGTGGTTGCGGAATGATATTGGTTGCATTTTTGGCGGAAAAACCAAGAGTTGTCTTTCCATAAATCCGGCCTATTTGTACGAATAGCTTCACGCAAACTACGCATAACACTCAAATAGTATTCTTCGTTGACAGTTTGACCAGGCGGAAGGAATTCTTAATGCACAACACCACGAAAATCGAAGAAGAGAGTCAACATCACCTTGATTTTTGAGCGACTTTGACGCTGTCTTTTCGGCCTTGCCTCACCATTGGCACGATATTCACTCGATTAGTCGGTTGTTTCGGGGTCGTAACCGTAGATCCAAGTCTCATCCCCCGTAATAATGCGTTTATAAACCGGCTGATAGTCAGGGAGCATTGTTTCACACACATCAATACGACGCTGTTTTTTGAGCAAATTCTGCATTTTTGGTAACAATCGAGACTTGACACGTTTGAGGCCGAAAACATCTTTAAAAATTATATTAATTGATCCTTTTGAAACGCCAATTTCATCGACAATGTCTTTTATAGTTAATCGACGGTTTGCAAGCACTAATTCTTTAACTTTTTGGATGTGAGCATCGTCAGTTAAGGACGATGGTCGACGAAGATAGCGCCCTCTTCGTCTTCAACGCGTTCTCTACCTTTTTTAAACAATTTACATAAGGATTTTTTTAATCCGACGATATCAATAACGCCATTCGCTAATAAGTTTCCTTTTTACCTGCATATACGTCTGTAAAATTAATAGACAATCCGTAGGTATTTGATGGACACTAAAATAGGTCAAAAGGCATAGTTTTTACTTTTTCCGATTTTCACTCTAATGCTCTCTATAAATTTTAAAAAGTTATTTCCAATCAAGCAAGGTATGGTTCAAACAGTCTCAAGTCTCTCTAAAAATTTTAAATAAATATTGATTTGATTGGTTTATTTTACTAGTTTACAAATTTGAAACAATTTTGGTATCCTTAACATGTTTTAGTTGTTCCCGCAGTAAAATGTCATGCGAAAACCGAAAATGGAGTCAAAAAATACTTGTTTTCATTAGACGGTCTACGAGATAATTCGAAAAAAATCTTTTTCGAAGTTAGAAACAAGAAGTGCCTCTACTTAACAACAATATATATGGTTTTACTAAACTGAGATATGTAATTAGAAAATAAAAAAATTTGTTGTAGTTTGTGGGGGTGTTTAAAACTGTCGAATTAATATTATATTATAATAATATTTTATCGTCTATGTATAGGTGCCAATAAAACTTTGCATAGCCCGAAGCGAATTTGAGCAACAAGTTACGTTTATAGAAGGTATTTAAGAACCGGGTAGGCATGTTATTTTTATTTTTAGTACTCCTCCAGGGAGCTTAGGGCTTCAACGAGAAGTTTCCAGCGGACTCTATTTGGCGCAGTTTGCTTTGCTGTGTCTCAGCTGATGTTGTGTAGGGACAATTCGTTTAGTATTGTTCGTCGCCAAGTTGCCTTTGGCCTTCCCACTCGTCTGCTTCCTTGGGAGTTTCATTCCAAAGATATTCTGACGATGCTGCTTCGGAATTTTTTATACGGAAAGAGATCGTTGGTAATATTTCTTCTTGTTTCAGTTTCAGTAGTGGTTTTATGCGAACCGATGATTCGCCGGATGCAACCTATCCCAGTGGTGGGGCTGCCACCTGTCACTATCAGGGAATGACGGCTCTAGCCTCTTTTTAATTTATTACCACAAGCTCATGATGATGGAGCGCACAGTGTGCATTAGAGAAGTACGGACGTTTTGTATTGAGCACTAGACGCTGTGAGGTATTGTTGTTGTCAGTATTAAATCCAACGCCAGCACGATGGGATATTGATAAGGTCAGATAATGAGGAGTTTTCTCGAAGGTGCTTGTGGAATCCACGAATTTCTAATTAGAAAAGTACGAAGGAAGCGATTTTTTCCATAGGTCATGCCTCTTCATGAGTGGGGTACGATTCCACGACCTCTTGCTTGCCCACCGAGGCCACCATGATTAAATCATTCTTAGAAATTAGATTTAAAAGCAAATTAAAAGTACACAAAGAGCATGTTGTCCCTAAAAACGTAAGGAATTGTCTTTTCAGCGTCTAGGGGGTGGATGCTTTCGTTTTATTCTCTTAAATGCCAAATTCCTTGTAATACCGTGTTTAAAGTGAATGACACAAAAGTTCAACCACCATTTTATTTATTTTTATTTCTCTTGCATCAACTCCAGTAAGTCAAAAGTTTGTTCTCGGGATAGTCGATTTAGTTTATTCAAAAGATGCAGAGTACATGAGCTAAGTTATCCTCTTAGGGTCTCCGCTTAGTGCAAAAGATCTCTCCAGGCCGGCAGAGCTTCAGTCACTTGGTCCTGGTGTTTTTTCTCCGCTAATTACCAACTAACGCATCGAACATTTTACGGGCAGGACTTTTCGCTCACTACACGATCCATCCAGCAATGTTATACTCAAATCTAGACGGGACCAAAGAACTTGCGAAAATCTTTCTCTCAAAACTCCAAAATAAGCTGCATTCGTTTCTGTTATCATCCAAGCATAAAGTAAAAGTTTTGGTAAAAAATTGATTTCCCAGCTGTTATGGTCTTTGAGATCTCTATCAGAGTGGCGGACTGAATTATCGATATCACTTCGGTTATAAATTTGGATTTCTTTGTCATAAACTTTTTAGTACTGGAATGCTCTATTTAGCCTGTTACATACACACGCTAAAATGTAACATACCCTTTTAAGCCAGAACGAACGAATATATAAACATAAAAAAAGAGTTCTGTTTCAATTTAAAACATTGTCTGTTGTCAGTTTGGTGCCCACCGGACCAGCAGTAAAACAATGCAGTGTGATTGATAATCTCTGTGGTTCGTATATCAAATTTGAAAATGGTCTAATTTTGTGGTAAATGATGTGGACTCACTTTGCTCGACGGTCTGTAAACGTGCTCAAAATACTCACACAGACGCAGAAGGTTGCATAATGTCGGTATTTTATTGCGCTGTCCGTTTATCGAATGCCTTTGTGAGTGTCATGCTATTGACAGCCATTTGAAGAGCATCAATCGAATAAATGTTGCTTCAAGCCAATAAAGAAGGAAATAAATGTTAGGCACATGTTTAGGAAGTTTATGAATGTACTTTGTACATTACCACAGGGGCTTAATTCTAAACCCATAAATTATGTGGAAGTCATTTTTCATTTATCATATTGACAAACGAACATTGAAATTGTTCATTGAGCAATTTTGGGTAGATTCGGTATTTTGCTGAAAAAGTTTATTTTTTTGTTGCTTGTATTAGCTGCACTGTAATAAAAACATGTAAATGGAATCTGGCATATATCAGATATATGAATCATTTCAATATATAGTTTTATTTGAATACACTTTGAGAATATCGTAGGAATGGCCTTTATCATCAAAATATAATTTGGTTGTGATGGAAACAGCTGTTGTTACTGCTAGCGCCATCTAGGAGAATTGCGCTGGCGCCATGTTGGTTAAATCATAGGACAGCACCTAATTTTTAGGTAATCAGAACCCACGCTAATTTAGACCGACTTCTACATCCAGAAATCAACTCTTTTTTGTGTAAATTGCAATTAGCTCATTTAAACCCTTGAGTTCCACAAAGTAGGTTAACGTATCATCTGACCATTTTCAGCCTAACCATCGCAAATGCACAATTCATGTAGCCCTTTTCCTCGTTGCACGGCAATTTGATAGCCATTTGTCCATTCCTTTTTTGACTCTTGGTACCTAAATATTGAGTAAATCGAAAATATTCGAGAAGCAAACTAAAAAGAATTTTCAAACATTATGAATATAATAGGTTAGGCAAGGTCCAAGTTTGGTTAACTGCTTCTTCAAGATTAAAAAAACCAAAATTTATTAGAATGTATGTCTCAGGGGTTTCGACTTGTATTAAGCTTTTTAAGCCGGCCCCTCTGAACCCGGAATTTTTTTAAAATACATTTTTGGGCAGTTGACCTTTTGAAGTACTCCTATTTCAAATCCGTTCCATAAAATGTTGGTACGTCTAGCCCAAGATTAGCTGTCTTAAAAAAATTTAGGGTTTTTAAACTGGGCGCTACTTGACTACAGCGAAAATTACCTTATTTTGTACACTGATTAAAAAATCTTCTAAATGCCAGATTTTAAAATATCCCGAAAACAGGAAAAAAAATCTAAAAGCGAGACCAAAAGCTTAATTAATAATTATAAATAAAAATACGAGTATATAAAAATCCCAAAATAAAATTATCGAATAATGAAAAATGTATTTTAGCATATTCATATAAAAGCGAATATAAATAGGTTTTTAATTTAGGAAATCCTTAGTTCTGTTTTGAGATCTTTTTTTGTTTCAAGTATCTTTGTTTATTATTGTGGTAAAATTGAAGTCTAAAATCCGCTAAAAATATAAATTTAAGATTTCTGTTTAATTGTTCTAAAGAAGAATTCCGGAAATTGTGGTCCGAATTTAAAAACTTTGGAGTTTAAGATTTAATATTTCGTTTTTAACTCAGCATTTTGAATCATATTTCAATATTTTTTGTTCTTATTTTAAGAATTATAATCAAGATTTTAAAAATCTTAATTTGAAAAGATATAAGATTTTAAAAATCTTAATTTTATAAAGAAGATTTTAAAAATCTTAACTATATATTATACTTTATTTTAGTAGTTTATATGTATAAAACGGACAAGTATACAACAAGAAAATTAAAGTTTCTGTCGCTCTGGTCTTGAATCAAACTATGAAAAAAATTCCGATCCTCTTTTATAAAATTATTTACGGATTTAAAGGAAACTTAGAATTCTCCTGAATTCCTTAAATTTTAGTCTTGGTTTGACTTGTTTGCTTCATTAGAGAAAATTGCATTGCAGAGCAGCAGTGGCATTTAACCCCAAAATTCTATCTACAAAGTTGTTGTACACATGCATTGCATAAGGAAGGATACGTTTTGCATAGTTAGTGACCTCCAGGTTGCCTCTAGGTTCCCTATCCCCTTGTTCGTTGTTAGAGCAGGGAACCAACATTGTCTTGATGCATGTTAGCATAACATTAGCATTTTGTATCCACCATCCATAAGCTTTAATCTGGTCGAGTGAAATTTAAACTGTTGCTTGATTGTTTGGTAGAGCTCTTAGTTCCTACTGCACTTTGGATAATAAAGAGTTTTTTAAACTCTAGGGGGTTGAAAGACCTACTGGCTAGAAGCTAGGAGGTTTTTATACCCTTTAGAAATACGGGCAAATATATCATAGATTTGAATGATGGACTTAAAATAAGGCTCAGTAGACTTTATGTTATGGCTACCATTAACTCCAGTTCGTCATGCCATAGAGCTAAAAACCCCAATTTTACCTTCTGCAAAAACCACAATAATACGCCCCATTGCTTTATTAGGAAGCAAGATAGAGCCAACAAATTTAGTATGCAGCCTCGTTTACTTATTTTTCGTATGACATCCATATATTTTTTTATTTATCAACAGCAAATCCTTCCCATCTACAATCCTTAACTTATCAATGCAATTTGTCAATTTTTCACTAATAAATACTTTTTTTTATTGGACAACTATATATACCTGTTATGCTTCCAAACAACATATACAAAATTTTTCTAATTGGCTCGTGTCTTACTTTTGGTGACTACGGTTTGTAGAAACTATTCAGAAATAGTGACATTCTCATGAAATTAATGCAAAATTTCCAACTTTGTTTCGTGGTATCACAATATTTTCTACCACAACAAATATTTGCTGACGCAAATTTTCAAGAATGATGCTTTGACGCATTCAATCGTAATGCTCTACACTGACGGTTATTCCTGGAACATATTCACAGCTCACTAGTTCTTCCCACGCAGATGCCATCTAACCGGCTAATATAAAGCAGCCACAAGAATGAATATAACCTTCGTCCGACAACTTTGCAACTAGAAGCTGCATACTAAAACGTCTCTTTTCCATTAAAGGCCATCCTAGGTAGCTCAAAAACTTTGTGCAAGTGACTTAAGTGTGACGTCACTAAGGCAGGCGGAGCAGCGTAACATTCTACTTAATATGACGTAGATGCAGCGAAAACTTTCGTTTTTGGCTTAAATGTAACTTTTGCTGCATGAAAAAAGCTTAAATTTAACCACACATAATTTCTTGTTGCTAATATTTTAAATGCTTGTCGAAAAAATAAATAAAATCATTGACTAATGGACCACAAAGAAATAAAGAGCTTTTTTAATAATTAATTACATAGATCTAATTATATTTCCGTCTATGCCTGCGGCTTAGTTTAAAAAAATGTGTTTTAACTTTTTAATATTCAATTAATATTTTTAATCAAATTATTAGTTTGTGGTTAAATTTGCTACAAAGCTTATGAACTGGTTAAAAAAAACCACAACTTTTTTAAATGTTCTTGAAAATATGCCAAACGTAATTTGTTTGTATGCTAACTTTTTATTATTTAATTAATATTTTTGATCAAATTATACTTTTGTGTTTACACTTGGAACAAGGCTTATTAACAATTTTTTTATCATCATTTATCTTTAAAAAAAACAGATTTAATTCTCACTAATCCTTAAAAAAGGATTTTTCTTTTTTTTTAACGTTCTTGGAAATATGCTTAATATAATTCTTACGTGTGTTAACTTTTTATTATTTAATCAATATTTTTAAATTTTTATTATTTAATTCAAATTTTTATTTTGTGCTGAAATTTCCTGGAAGTTAATTCAATTGTAATCATCGCTTATCTTAAAGAAATGCGATTTAATCAACACTAATTCTTAAAAATATGTAATTTTTATACCCTGTACCGTATGGTGCAAAGGGTATATTAAGCCGAAAATGTATGTAACATATAGAAGTAGTCGCCGGGGACACTCCAAAGTTACCTAAAATATGATCAGGGGGACTAGAGAAGTCGATATACCACTGTCCGTCTGTTCGTTTGAACGCCTAGATCTTCAGAGATGGTAAGAGCTAGACTAACCAAACTTTCACATTGGATCCCATATTATTCCATAGGAGACGAAGTTTATTCTATTTTTTTGATATCGGAGTTAAATTATATAGCTCCCATAGAGGTGTTTCAGACGACCTCGAAAAAAAAAGTTTTAGATGAATAATTCGTATGCTTATAAAGATATCGTTGCCAGATTTGGCATTTGGAAGTATTTAAGAGTGCCCTCGCATTGCACCGAATATGAACAAAATCGGTTGACTATATAATATAGCTCCCGTGGGGCCGATTTCCAAAAATCACATAGGAAACATAGGAACAATCGGCCAAAATAACTTTTCTTATACAAAATTCATTGTTTCGTTTGTTTGTAAAGATATTTGATTTAAATTTGGCATTCAGATCATTTTTAAGGTATTAAAGGACTGTGTCAAATTTGATCGAAATCGGTTGACTATAGCATATAGCTCCCATAGGGTCGTTCGGTCAAAAAAAATGCCACAGACAGACGGACAGACACGTCATTATGCAATTGCCACCTGTT
Organism: Chymomyza amoena; assembly: GCA_037043745.1. Lineage (NCBI taxonomy): Eukaryota > Metazoa > Arthropoda > Insecta > Diptera > Drosophilidae > Chymomyza > Chymomyza amoena. The sequence goes on from JBAMAX010002569.1 coordinate 27,666, forward strand.
AAGGGCAGCTGGTGCTTTAAGCAACCAACTATATTCGAAGGAGAGCCCCATTTATGGCGTTACTTTGGGTTTTGTGAGCTGCAAACTAATGTAAGACAACAAAACGATAGTCAATTTATAGACATCTTGAATAATAGGGCCATGTTGAGAGTAAATTTAAACGTTTCTGAAGGGCTAGTCAATGGCAGTATGGGCGTTATTAAAAAAATGACATGGAATGGACTTCGCCGTGACCAACTGGAAGATGGGAGCTTCCCAAAACTATATCAGTTAAATTCGATGATGCCACTATCGGCCGGAGTTGTGTTGACGAGAATGGGTGGATTCTGATAAGGCCACATAACGTAACTTTTCAAGGTCTTAGAGGATATGGAAATATTGAAAGAATAATGTTTCCTATCATTTTATGTTGGGCAGTTACAGCACATAAGTTGCAAAGGACGACAGTTGAAAAAGCTGTATATTTGCAGGCATTCGGTTATTCTCCCCACTTTCACTCCACACAACTTTTAAACGGCTTAACCGATTTTCATCAAACATGTCTAGGAACACTCGCACATAAGTCACCTTTAATACAAAATAAATTGAAATCACTGCATGCGTTCGGAAGTTACGATGCCACAGACAGACAGACAGACAGACACGTCAAACTTATAACACCCATCTTTTTGCGTCGGGGGTTAATTAAATAGAATCGAAAAACCAGATTTTTTAAATTAAGACTTTAAGCGTTAAGTTTAAAATCTAAAATTTTGCGAAACACTTTTTTTTTGCAGTATTTTTCATTAGTTTTCAAAAATTGTTGGGGGCACTTTCCAGTAACTTATCCTGCTAACCCCTTTAATCTAAAAATTTCGAAAAATATTAAAAAAAAATCATTTCATATTTTATTTTTCCATATTTCATTTTAATAATTTTTAATAAATATTTATAAATAAATTTGTATCTTGGCTCCATGAATAGTTTATGTATTTTTCATTACATTTGCATGCAAATTGGTTTTCAGTTGCAATATTATATTACAAAAAATCCAATTTATGCGTATAAGTCATTTAGTTGGAATTTCCCAAACATGCAATCCACAATTTTATATTTCGATTGTTGCAAGCTTCTTATATAGCAGCTCAGTTAAAGCCAAGTTAAGCCGACATTTTATACCAAAATATGTACTTTTTATACCAATCACTTACATATAGCCTACATAAACTGCACTACTTTAAGTTTTCACTTCAGTAAGCCAAAAGAAAAATGGCGTCTAACGTGCAAGTGAGCGGAAATGCGACACTTTGTCACGCACACACACGCACGCACTCACACACACACACACAGAGCTGCAGCAAAACAAAATGGAGCATGAATTTCCGTTGCTATTTGGTAACATAATGATATATTTTTACATAAAATATGTAAAAAGGTAAATTCAAATGCAAATTGCAATGGAACGTGTATCAGGGAAATGCAGCTTACTCGAAAGTGATAGAAAATTACCAACAATTTCCATGAGTAGGTGATACGAAACCAACCTCCATTCGTATCGTCTCCTGCTGCGTCTCAATTGTTGGAAACCATCGAAACCAGGACATTTTGCAAGCATGTAATTTGTGCTTCGACTTGTAAGCGATAAGTTATTAGCTATTTTGATGCTAATGAATAACATGCGTGTGAAGTTTTTCCTGTGAGTCCTTGATTGCTACCCCAGCGCGGGAGGAACTATTTAATTAGGTAATTAATACTATTAAATGCTGGCAATTTCCATTACATTGTTGGTTGAACAAGCTTGTTACTTTATTTAAGAATTATTGCCCGAGGACATGCAAGTTTTCGACATGTTTGATAGATGTTTACGTTGCTCAGAGTGCTTTTAGCAAATGGAAATACTATATATACACGATTTAGTAAACATGCATTAATTTTTGAAAACGGACCCCATAAGTGGGCATTATACTACTAAATGTACACTTTATCTTAATGTATGTACAAACATATCAATTAAATCATTCTTTTACCAAAATATGATATTATAGTGGTAATAAAAGTTGCGATAGAAAATTCTTGAAAGGATTTATGGCTGCTGATTAGTTAGTGATGTGCTTAGCACACGCGTGAGTCACGAACAGCATAAACTTTTTTGTGGCACTGAGTCGGGTAGGCATGTTGGTAGATTAGTAGTAACTATGTAGCTCCATCGTATGTCCTTTAGCGATATCATTAAGAAATATCTCGAGTTTAATATTTTCTGCACTCTCTTTAATATAAAAATGCGACAGTTGTGTCTACCCCACTGCGAACTCCAAGATACCTTTCTTCATATGTGCATACAAAAATGTGCCAAGCCGCGTGAATCACGAACAGGAAATAATTATAACTGCTAAAAGTTTACATTACAACCGCGTAAATCACGAATAGATATTACTTTAATGGTATAATATCTTAGAAGCTTCAATATATTAAGTAAAGAGAAGACTTTTTGAGTGAAAACTTCAGATCTCTAACGCAAGGATCCCCATTGACAGATTAAACACAAATTCTAATAAACTTTGCAATATAATGCGGGTAGAGCAGCTCGATCGTAAGCCGTTTTTAAGATTTTCCTCGAGAAGAATTCAATCTTAATGGCTAGCATCACGATTAACCAGTTCTAGATAGACAAGTAACCCCATTGACAGATTAAACACAAATTCTAATAGACTTTGTAATATAATGCAGGTAGAGCAGCGCGATCGTAAATCATTTTTAGATCTTCCTTCAGAAGAATTCAATTTAAGTGGCTAAAGTCACGATTAACCAGTTCTAGATAGACAAGTAACTCCATTGACAGATTAAACACAAATTCTAATAGACTTTACATTATAATGCAGGTAGAGTAGCTCGATCGTAAATCGTTTTTTAGATCTTCCTTCAGAAGAATTCAATCATAGTGGCTAAAGTTACGATTAACCAGTTCTAGATAGACAAGTAACCCCATTGACAGATTAAACACAAATTCTAACAGACTTTGGAATATAATGCAGGTAGAGCAGCTCGATCGTAAATCGTTTTTAAGATCTTCCTTCAGAAGAATTCAATCTAAAAGTTACGATTAACCAGTTCTAGATACGCTAGAAAAATTTAAATCAAAATAAATTGAGGTGATGTTGACTTACATTTAGTAGATCTGTTAAGACGTTGTCCAGCTCGAACAATGGCTTTCTATTATATATACTGAAAATAAAATAAAATATAATTTATTATAGTTTTTATTTTTCTTACATTTCCTAAAATTTTCCACAAAAAAACCCCAGTCCAAATTAACAAGCTATATAATGAAATTTTTGTTTTATATGGACATATATTTACAGTAGTTATTTTTGGAAACTTATAATTTCTAAAATCTTTTTTAGGAATTTCTATAGTTCATTAAAACGAAAATCTACTCAGAAAAATAAGAAAGGTACAATTTTTGTTTTTTAGTGGCTTCAATGGTTTAATTAGAGTTATAAGGAATATGATCCGCCGTGATAAAAAAAAAATAAAAATTAAAAAAAATGATTTTTTGCAAAAAGTAAAAAAAAATTCCGAATATGTCCACGATGTGGGAAAAATTTGCCGCGTGAGGAAATACAAAAAATTTGAATTATTAGAACTCAATATAGAATAAAATATGAGTGTACTTAAGGGGGTATTACTATGTAACAGTTTCAAAATATCGATTTTTTTTTACATTTTTTTCATCGAAATAGTGTTAGAAATACGCTGGTAAAAGGAACATTTTTCACGGTCACGCGCGGTCGTTTTTCGTGTTTCTGCTGTAGTCCCGCGTTTACGTTGTCAATCTTTAAACGTGTTTTTCCGAAAGTCGTCTTTTTAGGGGTGAACATTTTCGAAAAATCTGTCTGACCGATCTTGTCATACTAAACATTTTTATCATCAGAAAATATGTCGCAACAGATGGACACGAGCTTTTTTTTGAAATTCCTGACCAAAAATTTTTAACACCCTTGAATAGCAGAAAAAGTGTGAAAAAAATTTTTTTTTTTAATTCTATTACTATAAGAATTTTTTGAATTTTTGAAAAAGCTCGTGTCTATCCATAGCCAAGGGATTGAGAAAAATTAATTTTAATGGTTTTTTGGTTTCATATCATCTGATCGGTCAAAATCGTTCAACCTGTGCGCCCTGCACACTTTTGACGAGGACGTAGTGAAGGACGTGTAGCGGTCACATACGTAATTTTTATGTAAAACCAAAAAAACTACGTAAAGTTCAATAATGAATGATAACAATACAAAAAAATGAGATATTACATAGTAAGACCCCCTTAAATAGGTTTTAAAAGCTCTATACTCCAAGATGGCAAAGCTCGCATTCTTTACTCAGGAAATCATAAGAAAAATGCAATAAATAAGCCATAAATCGAATTCAAATATTTTTCCAATATGAAAAAATAAAAATCACCCTAAATATTCAAAATATGCGCTAAAGAAAGCAAAGAAAACACCAAAGTTTCAAAATTCTGCTAGAAACGAACCTAGAGAAAAATTATGCTTGGAGTAAAAACTTTTTTATAACATCTAGAAATATATTTGAGACATCTCTTGTAAATACTTTTAATGCGAATAGAAATATTCAGAAAATTTGAACTTTCACAAGAAATGTTACACATTTTCAATTTATTTTCCTTATATTAATTTAGCATTTTTCATTGTTTGAGGCATTTTCACAAAAATTTGAATAAAATCCAAGCTTTTGCTGTCAGTCAAATATGTTCAATCAAACAAAACAGCTGATTGTCAAATTAAATGTAAAAAGTATAAAGTACAGTCAGCGCTTAGATTGACAGTAAAATAAACTTACCCTCTTTCTAATAAAAAATTAAATTTTTTGTTTAAATTTTAAAGAATTGGAGTCCTCTGAAAATATAGAGCCAAAATATTCTAAATATGAAAGAATGCCCATCCTTTAATAATGAAACTTAAAAAATGTTAACAAATGTTTTAATAAAAGTGTAAGCTTTTGAATGATAAATTTGGTAACGATATCTTTATATCAACAACTTTCAGTTTTTTAAACAATCTAACTTTTTAGAATTATTTATTTTCATAGTTTTCACCGATTTCGACGAGCAATCACTCATTTTCTCCGTAATCGATCGAACTTTAAGAGCCATGAAAAAAAACAAGTTTTTTATAGTTCCCAAGCCCAAATTTGACTAAAATCGGCCCCATATGGGGCCGATCTCCCAAAAAATCGAATTATGAACCAAATTTGTTGTCTTTCTTTTGTTTGTGAAGATATTGAAATCAAATTTGGTATTCGTAACTTTTTTATAGTTCCTAAGTACACTGTACAAAATTTAACGAAAATCGGTTGACTATATCATATAGCTCCCATAGGAGAAATCGGTCCAAAAAAACGTTTTTTATACAAAATTCATTGTGTTTCGTTTGTTTGAAATGATATTTGAACTTAATTCGGCATTCAGATTGTTTTTAAGGTATTAAAGCACTGTGTCAAATTTGATTAAAATCCGTTGACTATATCATATAGTTCACATAGGAACGATCGGCAAAAAAAAAATTGTTTGCTTAAAAATTCTTGTTTTTGTATTTTTATGAAGTAACCGGATTTTATTGCAAGCTAATGGTGCAGGAGTATTCCAAAGTCGTCCGCGCCGACTTTACGTACGCTATTTTTTTAAATATCCCTTTATTTTTCGGCTTAACGTGACATTTTCCTACAGAAATGAGTGAAATAATTTTAAGGATACCAAAGTTTATTGCACCTCATTGACAATCCTATTAATGGATTAAAAACAAAAATCTTTTATAATAATAATAATAATATTTATAATAATAATATTGGAACGGTTTTGTGAATTCTAGCACCTTTGTAAGAAGTCGGCCAAAGCTGGACTTTCCAATGGGTCCTCGCTTAAGAGAACCAATAAATATTTTTTGGAATAAAATAATAATACCATCATGTACAGATAGTACAACTAATGTCCGGTTTTAAAGTTGCTATAGCAGCTTTGCAATTCAACTTTTACTATTTGAATGGCGTCCACGGAGTGGTTGGTATCTATAGTTTATTGAATGAATAGCCAGTAAGACAAACGGGGCCAAACTATGTGGTGGGGTTAGTTGAATTTTTCGTAAAATGCTCACAAAGAACCAGTGCCTTGTTAAATGGATCTTAGCACCTCCCAAAATGAATGCGGTGAATGACGTGAAATTTCGCAAGGCTGTCACTAACAGTGCTACCAAGTTACAGAAAGCAAAAAACTATCGATTGGAAAAATCCTGGAAATTCATTTCAAAGAAGAGCAGTGAGTAAGTTTCACTGCAATCTTTTGGGTTTCTGGCTAGCCCTGAAACCAGTACAATAGCTGACTTGAATAGTCCTTGGCATGGTTCTAAACGCAATGATGTCAGACTCAGCAAATATACATGAGTGTGATAGAATTTCACTTTGTGCTACGAAGTCTCTGTTGCCTATCAGAATGTTTTGTAATTAAACTTCCAAAAGGGAATTCTTGCTCAACTTGGTGATTTTCTTTAGCCTAGTTAATCCGAAGAAGCCTACTGTGTGTCTGCCAATCCACTGCAGGACTACGGTCGACTCATTGGAGACCTGGCACCATCATCTCTTGCTTACATGTTGGAAATTCAGGTTTCACTTTCTCTCGTTCCTCGATGCTTTGATTAGATTCTGTTTGAACAAAGCGAGTTTATTTTCATTCCAGCCGCTTTCAAGACTGTGCCGTATGTTTTAACAGCAATTAATTCAATACGGTCACACTGCACCGGCTTCAACTCCGTTTCATTTAAAATCTTTTTAAGCTTTAACAGCTTTGCTTTGACATTGTTGAATTAATTCAATACGGTCTGCCTGCAGCGGCTTTAAAGCTGATTCAGTTAACATTTTTTGAACTTTAACAGCTCAGGTCTTCCTGCATGCCATGTTAAATCTATTTAAAGTTTAACAGCGGTGACTCAACATTGTTGAATTAATTCAATACGGTCACCCTGCAGCGGCTTTAAAGCTGCTTCAGTTAACATTTTTTAAACTTTAACAGCTCAGTTGTCTTCTCGTTGAATTCATGCCGTTACAGTTAAAATCTTTTTAAACTTTAACAGCGTTGACTTAACATTGTTGAGTTAATTCAATACGGTCACCCTGCAGCGGCTTTAAATCTGCTTCAGTTAACATTTTTTAAACTTTAACAGCTTAGCTTTATTATTGTTGGCGCTGGTGACAGCTGTTTAAATCTTTTTCACTTTAAATCTTTTTCAACTTTAACAGCTCTGATTTAACATTGTTGCGTTATCATAGACAGGCATAAATTAGATATCTTTTTTGAGCAGTTCCTGCGCTTTTAATCCACTTAGTATATTTTTGGCAAACTCAGTAGCAGTTTGTTACAGATCTGTGTAAATGACAGACAAACTAGAAACCATTTCACTGCATTAAATATTCAGGAAAATTTTTGCTGCTGGCCGAATTCAGCAAAAAAAATGTTTTTGTTCGAACTTGGCTTTTGGCCTTTGCTTGAAATTTGCATAAACAGCAAAATTGATTGCTTGCCAGGCTAAAATGGCGGTGTCGTAATGTTAGCGAACATTTCCATCATCAATTTTCCAGCGAAATTTAATTTGGGAAAATGTGAGGCCAAATTACATTGTCATTAGCAAGACGCGTGATTAAAGAGCGAGTGACATGAAAGCAGCAGCAAAATGCTGTGAAAAACGGAAATAATTAGATGACTTGATTTATATTTTTTTGCTGCGTTCTATTTCCGAACAGCCGCCATTTATTATTTCGAATCTTGAGCTATGAATTTACTTAAAGGTAAAGATTTGACGTCAATTTGTTGAAGGCTTTGTTTTCTGGCAAACAAAATAAAATCTTAAATCTTAAGTTTAAAAGTTATAAATTAGAGTTGACATAATTTCTGAGTGGGCTTTGTCAGCCAAGGTCGTTAATTTAAGTCTTGAAAAGAGCCTCAAAGTATGAACAACTTTTGTTTTGCGTATATTAAAAATAAGTTGATAACAAAACAAGAGCAATTAGAAGCCAGAGCAAGTTCCATATGACTTTTTGCAAAGACTGCATCTTTCCGGCCGTGTGATTACCCACATCAGAAGGAACACACACACACACACCCACATACTGTTGTGGCACAAGTTCATGCATTTAGCTGCAGGCAATTTAGGGCACAAATACAAACAAACTGGCGACGGTTTTAGAAAAACAAGGCCAACAAAACGTATGTTGAGGCTGGAGTTCTCTGGGTTCTGTGGTCTGTGGTTTTCCGCGCACTTCTGTTGAAGTCAAAGTTGAAAAAATATAAGCATCTAACTACAGCTGGCTTCTAATAATGTGAGGCATTTGTAGTTTGCAGTTCTATAAGTGCTACAAAATGCAATTATGCAAATATCTCATATATATAAAAATCTTTTTTTTTTAATACTACTTCCGGAATGCATTCCTCTCATTTGCATTACAGCGCATTTAATTGGATAACACACATTTGGGAACTAGTTTATGCGCAAGTTTTAATTTGGAAGATTTTGTTAATTTGGGAATAAAGAGCTGAAAAGCTTTAAAAGCTGCATGCTGGCTGAAATAGCATCTGTCCTTGACATCTAAAATATGTAAAAGCTGGAGTTAATTTTAAAATAATCATAAAAAAATGAATTAGTTTCTACAAGAAGTAAAACTTCTTCCTTTGAAATGTTTGAAGAGCAAATATTTTCAAGTCGTTTCAAAAATTTAAGAAGGATTGTGGAACTAGGAAGTTTTCTTCACTACAAAAATATCCGTGAAGATAATATATGATGAATTGAAATATTAAAATTTTTTTTTAAGAAATAATTCATTTAACAAAGATAAAAATAGTTTTTCGGGATTTAGTGAAAATTGGATCTTTGGCATTTTCCGTTCATGGTTCCATAATATCTACAGTTCCTATCTGAATTCAAAGTTCTTAGACACGAAACATTCGTAAAATAAGTCTGTTTCTGCTTGAAGTTTACCAAATTAAAAAAATATATATATATAAAGCCCACCCGAAAACCTTAAAATTTGAAAAAATAATAGGTTTGAAAATATCTCGAAAAAGATGCTTAAGAAGATGAAGACGTCAATCGATGACCCGTAAATTGGTAAACTAGTGTAATTAATTTTTATATCTCAAAGTAAAAATAGATTTAAATAAAAATTAGTGTTTTTATACTTAAATAAAAAATTGGTTAAAAATATGTAGCAGGGAAGTCGCAATTAATTTATTGTTGAATTAATTTCTGGACTCCAACAATAGATGTCGCCATTGACATATTCACTGGAAAAATATCAATGACACATACATCATTTGAAAGATACATTCAATAGCTGTCAGAATCAGTTAAAATTATTTCGTTTTTTTGTGCATATCAAATTTGTTTTTAATGATGGAAAATTTTGAAAATTGTCAAAAAAAAGCATTTGCGGGAAGTTTTGTTGGGACACTTTTCGCAATGAAAACCGCTGCCGAAAGTTATTGTTTGCTCGTGGAAGTTTATGGGGAATATTCTCTATCAAGAACCCAGTGTTTTGATTGCTGTTAAAGCTTTAAAAGTGGTGAATTTGATGTAAAAGACAAAGAGTCCGGGGTAGCCGAAAAAGTTTGAGGATAAAGAATTGGAGACCTTACTCTATAAAGATTTGTATTAATATTGGCAGAAACATTGAATGTCGATGAATCAACCGTTTCCAAACGTTTAAAGGCCTTGGGAATGATAAAAAAGCAAGGAAATTGGGTCCATATGAGTTGAAGCCGAGAGATGTTGAGCACCGTTTTTTCTCATGGGAACAGCTGCTTCAACGACAGAAAATCGTATTGTTACCGACAATGAAAAGTTACGACGATCCCAAGCGCTAAAAGTCATGGTATAATACCAGCCAGCCATCAACATCAACAGCGAAACCAAATATTCGTGGATTTAAGCGTCATCTATTATGAATTGTTGAAACCGAATGAAATAATCACAGGGGATCGTTACCGACTCCAAGTGATGCGTTTGAGGCATGTACTCAGAGGAAAACGGCCATATTATGAGCAAAGATATGATAAAGTTATTTTGCAACCTGACAATGATCGGTCCCATGTCGCTAAAGTCGTGAAAACATACTTGGAAACGTTAAAATGGGAGGTGCTACCTCACCCGAGGTACTCTCCGGACATCGCCCCATCCGATTACCACCTATTTCGATCGATGGCACATGCATTGACTAACCAGCGGTTCACTTTTTATGAAAGTACCTAGAATTGGGTTAATTCATGGATAGCCTTAAAAGACGAGAGGTTCTTCCGTGCCGAAGTCCGAAAATTACCAGAAAGATGGGAAAAAGTAGTGGCTAGCGATGGACAATACTTTGAACATTAAATTTTGTATCCATTTTTTAGAATAAATTGTTGAAAATTGCAAAAAAGTCCGGAAATTATTTTAAGGTCCCAATATTAAAAACTTTTGCTAGTAGAGGCTGTAATAAATGTTAAGGGGTGACTAACGTAGTTAGTGACAAAGTTAAATTTATAAAAAAATGTAATAAATTGACCTTAACTAAATATAATTCTTTTATAAATGTATCCGCTCGAACAAACAGCCCCCAATACTCAAATGAATATAACATTCAAATAATATAATTTTATATATTATATTATTTGCTTTTGATTTAATAAGCCAGGATTTGTATTATTGTATTATTATTGGTATTAAATTAAAAACAAAAGATTGCAACAATAAAGCAAATTGCTATTAAATTGACAATTATTTGTAATTAGCACCAAACTATTTGCATTGTCTCTTTAAAAAGGCTTTTATGGTTTTAGCCATCTATTCAAAATAATTAGCAGCCCATTTAAACTTGTTTTTCATGCCCTTTTTATGGTTGGGGCACAAATGCACACAGCCACATGACGACGTGCTTTTCCAGTGCTGGCACACATGGCGTATACGTTACATTGGGTTAATTATCTGCCATTGTTAAAATGGAAAACATGCCTCGTCTGTGTTGGGTATCTATGTGTGGTCAGTAAACACGCTTAATTCGGCATGTCTGCTAATCAAATCTATATTGAATTAGTCTACACTAATTGAGTAAATAATTAAGGCGTACTCGTAGTCATACTATATATAAATTTATATTTGTATGTAATTTCATGCCCCCAAAAACAAATAATATAATGCAAAAATAATCGTATACATTGCCCACGAAAATTAATTTATGTCTGTTTATTCAAAAGAAAAAAAAACCAATTTAAATTCATTCCATTATTTTCTTTTAATGGACAGTTGGACAGTTTACAAATAGCGATTTTTGTTCAAATTTGTGTGGGCTTAGTTTGAAGATTAGAATTTCATTTAAATTTCAAAATAAATAAACAAGTTATAAAAATAGAAGCAAATAAAATAAACCTACGCCATTTAAAAATATGGCGTACGTTGTTTAAATGTGTCAGGGACGAATCTGGGATACTCTGTAATTACAATTAATTTTAGTATTTTTTAGCTCAAAAAGATATTTATTTGCCAAACTTTGGCTACGATTTTTCATAAACAAACAGAAACAAGTCATACGGGGTCTATATGCTATAGTCAACCGATAAAACGAATTTTGCACGAAAAAAGTTTTTTTGGCCGGTCTGCCCTATGGGAGCTATATGGTATATTCAACCGATTTTGATCAAATTTGGCATAGTAGGACATCTTCCAAGTTTTTAAACTATCAAACAATTAATTTTAGTTACGACATCTTCATAAAAAAACAAATTATTTATCTAAAACTTTAAGATTTTTTTCGAAGTCCTTTGAACCACTCCTACGGGAGCTCTATAAAGTAACTTTGACATTCAAATAATAAAATATACTTGACTCCTATGAAATAACAAGAAATCTTTTGTGAAAGTTTAGTTGCTCTAGCTCATTCCATTTCCTAGATCTAGGCGCTCATACAGACAGATATCGGTATATCGACTTCTATAGTCTTACTTAGAATTCGGGGTAGTGCTTTAGTACGAATTATACCTTGAGAAGGTTAATTCGAATGACTGGACCTATAGGAGCTCTGATCCTAATTATCAAGGTACAATTTTGTTTTTCGTTTTTTAAACTCAATCAACATTACTTTAATACAATTTTTAATTAAATTTATTAACTCATTACGCATTAAATAATACAATATATTTATAAATTTATGGAATTGAGTAAACAGTTTATATTTAATTTTATTTATGCAACTTGCAATGAGGCAGATTTTTCTTGGAATTACAAAAATATTTGTGGTAAACGTGAAGCAATTTAGTATTTTTTTAAATAGCAAATAATTTTTATGCAAAGGGTAACCCGATACATTTTTTTTGAATTTACATCATTTAATGCGAAACAATGCAATGTAAATATTTAAATATAAGCCTGCATTCTTATGAAGTTGTTTATTTTTTTAAACTGGTGCATTAAATCAAGCTGAATCATAATTACACTATAATAATATTAAAAGCTGTGATTGTTCCCTTCACGAAGAGATACAACATGGAGCTTCAAAACCTTGTAATAAATAACACTGAGGTGGAGTATTCAGACCAGGCCAAATATCTAGGTGTGGTCCCAGACAAATGACTCAACTGGAACTCCCATTTAGAGAAAGTGCTCTCAAAAGCTACTCGAGCCATGTGGGCCAGTAGAAAATTCTTTGGCAGCACATAGGGATTCAGCCCTTATATTATAAAATGGATATACCGTATGATGGTACGGCATATCGTCACATATGCAGCCCTTGTGTAGTGGCCCAAGACGCAGCAAAATGTGGCCATCAATAAATGCAGCAAAGCTTCGAAGGCTAGTATGCATATCTCTCTCGGGAGCGACAGCTGTACGACAGCTGTCATGGAGTCAGTCCTTCGACTCATACCACTGCAAAAAGTCAGCCATGCAGAGTCTACTACGTATCCAGATAACATCTGGACTCTTAGCAAAGGACACACTATATATTCCCTTTCTGACGTATCGATCTGCTCTTGATCAGATCTTATGATCACGGAACTTTTTCACAATAAGAAATTTAGATCTCTTCTCCCAAGTCGGGAGACTTGGGCTGATGGCAGCCCCTTTGGAAACCCCCGGTAGCAACAATGGTTCACGGATGGGTCCAAAACTGAGCAGAGTGTAGGTGTTGGAATCGTAGGACCTAACACCAGAATCTCTACCGCATCTGGCCCAGCGTGTTTCAAGCTGATATTAATGCCATAGAGATCTGCGCCGCCCTTAGTATCTTTTCAAGGTACCTAGGGGAGCAAACATATGCATTTTTTCAGATAGCCAAGCTGCTATTAGCATCTCTTCCAGGATGGTTAAAAAATGCCATAACTACCTCCAAACCTTGTCCGCCCGGAACAAAGTCGTGCTATGTTCGATGGCTGGACACTCGTGAGTGGATGGAAACACGATCGCTAGATCGTCAGCACGACAGGGTGCCTCTACCCTGACTACATCTCCTGCGCCGTTTTGTGGTATTGGTTGGTCCACAATCAAAATCATGATAAACGAATGGGCTGCAGGAGAACATAGGAGATACTGATTCTCCGTTCCGGGGCTTCGTCAAGCAAAAGTGCTTGTCAAACCTCTGGATATGATCAAGACAAAAGGTCTTGGCGGAGCGGAGCTTAAGCTCCTAGTAGCTTGCTTATCTGGCCACTACACTGTTAGATACCATCTACAGAAAATTGGCCTATCGGACTCTTCATAGTGCAGGCTCTGTCTAGAAGACGATAAAACCACCAGACATATTCTCTCTGACTGTCCAGCGCTGGTATGGGACAGAGCCTGTCACATAGGAAAGAAACGGATTATTCCCTTCCATCTTAGATCAACAAAAGACCTCTTGCTTTTCATACGGAAAGTCTTTTGCTTTAATTTAAGGGTATAGTACAAAAGACCTTTTGGTCGCAGTGCCCCACCTCTCTGCTAGGGACCCTTTTTCGGAAAAAAAATTTAAGTTCAACATTTGCGATTTAACCATTGTTTTAAGTGATGAATAAAAATTATGTTTTTTTTTTCATATTTTATTAACAATCTGTCTATTATTAGAATGAAATATAATAAGGTGGTACTCCTTTTCTTTAATAAATGCAATATACAGGGGTGCCACAGAAAACCAACTCGATTTCAATTCCAATTCTTGGTGCCACAGACATGGCTAACAAGGGTTTTAAAAAAACCAATTCGATTCAATTTCGATACAATTCCAATTCTTGGTGCCACATACATGACTATGAGCGGTTTTAAAACCGTTGTTAGCCATGCAAGAATTGGAATTGTGTCGAAATTGAATCGAATTGGTTTTCTGTGGCACCCCTGATAATTTAGTAATAGGTGTAGAAATTAATAATTAGAGAAAATATTCCCATAACTACACATTGTATGGTATTTACTATAGAAAGATTCTAAGTAAGTGTATTTTAAATTTGTTTGAAATTTCTATTTCATTCATATTGATCTATTTGTTCATATGTTGGGTTGGTATATTGCGGATTGATAGAAATTGATTAACAATTTGGGAAAAGCTTCGCCAAAACGCACCATAAATAAATAAAAAATATGTGTATGGAAATTTAAAACCATTATTTATATGCAAATTGACGTTGCCATTTCAAAACTTTAAAAGATTCCTGCCACAAAGTTTTTAATTGATACATCAATTTTACTAGTGAATAACGATGCTGCCAACATGTATAAAAGAGTTAGCTTTTTGCTGCTGAATCTAAAACCAATTAGCTTGTACAGAATTAAGTACCATTTTGATTACTCATACGTCATGTTGCATGAATAGCCACCGCCATTTGCAAAAAAGAGCAGCTCGTATGCAATTCCCATTGTGGATGCAACAATGGCTGCTTTTCTAATTAACATGCATGCTATTCAGTTATGTCTTATTAATCGGCCTTGCCCAGTACTCAAAGCTCTGCTCTGTCAATCCACAATGTAATTAGTGCAATCCACACAACTACATACTAACTTTCAGGTGGAAAATGTGTGGTCATGGTCATTAACACCCTGCCATATATGCTAATAGGGTTTAGGAGCATGTAGCAACAGTAAAGTAAGCTTGGATTTTACTAACCCTTCAGCAACTCAGTGGGCTCAACTACTTCGAATGCAACTAGTAGCAAACTGGTGCTAAACATACTAGTTCCGGAATAAACAAATATTGTTAATGTTGCTAGATTGATCTCTAAGAAGAGGCTGTAAACCACTTATTTTTTGGTCATCAGTGTTTTTTTAATGTTCAATATCCATACATAATTTTTTTTGTATTATGATACATATGTATAAAAACAACAGAATGGAATTATTTATTTTTTATTTTCATTATAAAATTATTATTTAATTATTATACTAAAATATGGTTTAAATTATTATTATTTTATATTTTATTATTTTATTATTTTATTATTTTATTATTTTATTATTTTATTATTTTATTATTTTATTATTTTATTATTTTATTATTTTATTATTTTATTATTTTATTATTTTATTATTTTATTATTTTATTATTTTATTATTTTATTATTTTATTATTTTATTATTTTATTATTTTATTATTTTATTATTTTATTATTTTATTATTTTATTATTTTATTATTTTATTATTTTATTATTTTATTATTTTATTATTTTATTATTTTATTATTTTATTATTTTATTATTTTATTATTTTATTATTTTATTATTTTATTATTTTATTATTTTATTATTTTATTATTTTTTATTATTTTATTATTTTATTATTTTATTATTTTATTATTTTATTATTTTATTATTTTATTATTTTATTATTTTATTATTTTATTATTTTATTATTTTATTATTTTATTATTTTATTATTTTATTATTTTATTATTTTATTATTTTATTATTTTATTATTTTATTATTTTATTATTTTATTATTTTATTATTTTATTATTTTATTATTTTATTATTTTATTATTTTATTATTTTATTATTTTATTATTTTATTATTTTATTATTTTATTATTTTATTATTTTATTATTTTATTATTTTATTATTTTATTATTTTATTATTTTATTATTTTATTATTTTATTATTTTATTATTTTATTATTTTATTATTTTATTATTTTATTATTTTATTATTTTATTATTTTATTATTTTATTATTTTATTATTTTATTATTTTATTATTTTATTATTTTATTATTTTATTATTTTATTATTTTATTATTTTATTATTTTATTATTTTATTATTTTATTATTTTATTATTTTATTATTTTATTATTTTATTATTTTATTATTTTATTATTTTATTATTTTATTATTTTATTATTTTTATTATTTTATTATTTTATTATTTTATTATTTTATTATTTTATTATTTTATTATTTTATTATTTTATTATTTTATTATTTTATTATTTTATTATTTTATTATTTCAATTTTTTTATTTTTTTTATTTTAATATTTAAAATGTACAAATATTCTCAGTTGACCTTAGACCTCATGATATTCAACGTATCTCTAAAAATCTAAATTGGAACATTTATAAATAACTGGCTTAGACATATTATATTTCCATTCCGATAATTAGTACTAGTTTGTCACTACTATGAGATGGTAAAATACGAATTTTTTTGTATTTCTGCATTAAATACGATTTATATTTTCGTACAATGCATCATCCAAGTTTGATCCTAGTTTATTTCTTCTTGATACATATGTAAACTGGTGTTTTGCATGTCCGCTGCTTACTAGTTTGTTTCCAGTCTATGACTGTTCGGTGTTGAATATATTTGTGAACATATTACCAGTAGGACACTACTATCCTACAACGTTCCTTTTAAATTTGACTCTGCACCAATGTCATGATTGAGATGCGTGTTTGTTAGTGTATTTATATCTTTTGGTTATATCCGTATATGGCATGACTGGCAAAGCCTTTTTATTGTTAACTCAATGCGTATTTCCGCTGTAAACGGAAATTACATAATACTATTTATAAATGCTTGAAATAAAATTTGTTATACTTGTAGTCTTTGATTTTATTGAGCCGTTTCCTTTCCTTAATTAGCTTTGAGTTTTTGCTTTATTGATTTTTTATGCTTTTTTTTATTTGTTACTTTGGCATAAAAGATTTTAAGAGCATTTTTTAAATTTTTGATAGTTTATTTGCCAGACGGTTTGTCTATTCATGTGTTATAGAGTTCTTTTTATTTTTTCCTATTTGAAAATGCCATTCTGTCATGTTTAGTTTTTTTAAGGCTTTTTGCGGCTTGTAATTCACAACTAGTTAAAACCGTGCTAGGCTAGTATACTTTTCGAACTTCAACCAAACAAATCTTTTTTAGTTGTTTTTATTTCTGCTTTAAAAATTTAATATTTTTCGTAAAGATTTGGTTATTCAGATATGCATATAGATCAGGGATGAACGATACTGTGAATTGTTGTGACTGTGACAAAAAATATCAGTGATAAAAGGTACTAACAGTGACACTGAGTAGTACTCATCTGTATTATAGATGACAAAAGAATCTCGGAGAGTCTTTTGTTTATAGAAAGTGTATTATATGGAGACAGCTGTTAATGTCGATCAAGAACATATTATTAATGGCTCTGCTGCCTTGTATTCTACCAGCGTTACAAACTTGGTATGCCTTAGTTTGTTTGGTGCAGGGTAACAAAAATATACTCTTCTCTAACTGCTGCAAGAATTGCCAATTATAAATAAAAATGTAACAAAATGTCATACTAGCCCTGTATTTAATTGGGTGATTTGCAGGAAATATAATACTATCCTGTCAGCGTTTATTATTCCTGTTGAAATTCTTAAAAAATACAGCTTTATCTATCAAACTTTTGTTTCATTTTTTTTTTCCACCAAATAAACAAAAATATGTAAATAAATCCACAAAAGTTATATTCATCAACGGAGCTATTGTCTGTTTCTATCACTTTTTCTGACATCTGCATTTCCAAAAAAAAAACAATGCCGAAAAGAAAAAAAAAATACCAACCTATGTAATAGTTTTTGTTCTATACAACCATTGTTAAATTTAACTATCTCTCTCTCTTCATTACAGAGACTTCCTGACTGAATGTCTATTTCCATCACCAACGCGTCCATATGAGTTGCCATGGGAGCAAAAAACGATTTGGGCCATTATTTTTGGCCTGATGTTGTTCGTGGCAATTGCTGGTAATGGCATTGTGCTATGGATAGTAACTGGTAAGCTTTTAACAATGATAGCTATTAGGTTCCCTATTGCCAAATATGTCACGTTAGGCATGTACCAGAGAATGGCTCAATTAGTCTAATGCTTTTAGCCGGATATTTGGCTTATACATATATATTAGTAAGCTACGCGAAAATTTCAAACATTTCAAAAATATTTAGCATACTTATTAGCGCAAATATTTGCAATGACAACAAGCATTCGCCCCGTGGCACTGAGCCTGGCCATAATGCTTGTTGACTTTCATTGGCTTTATCTAAACAATTTCCGGTATTTTGTCTTCGTTGTCACGTTTTTTGAGATTTTTTTTTTGGTTTTGCTTTTTTGCAGGACATCGCAGCATGCGCACCGTTACAAATTACTTCCTGCTTAACCTTAGCATTGCGGACTTACTGATGTCGTCACTAAACTGCGTTTTCAACTTTATATTCATGTTGAATTCGGATTGGCCATTTGGTTCGATTTATTGCACTATCAATAATTTTATGGCCAATGTTACGGTCTCTACATCGGTCTTCACTTTAGTGGCCATCTCCTTTGACAGGTGAGTGTTACGTCTGGTGAGAATGCTGGGCATGACAGGAATAATTGCAAGTACTGGCATGGAGGCTGTGGCTGCTCAATTTAATCCGCTGTGAGCTTTGCTGTTGCCTTCATTGCTTCCACTTCAATTCATTGCGTCTGCTTTGGCTTCCGGTCGCTCCTTTTCTTTCGTTTCTTATTTGTTTTCCCATTGCTCTTGTTCTTTTCCACAGATATATAGCCATTGTGCATCCACTGAAGCGGCGCACATCGCGTCGCAAGGTACGCATCATACTGGTGCTGATCTGGGTTTTGAGTTGTGTCTTGTCGGCACCATGTTTACTCTACTCCAGCACCATGACAAAGCGGTAAGTGAAGAGTGGCAATTTGGTAACAATGCCGAGTGAAAAAAATTGTATTAGTAGTAGCAGTGAACAGGGGCGGATTTGGGCGCGGGGCACTTGGAGGATAGTACATTAAATAAAGAGTGGATGAAACTTTCATAGATCGTTAGAAACCTTGTTTTAAATCTAAAACCGAATTTTCGTATTTGTGGAAAGGGGCATCGCAAGAGCCAAAAAATATTTGAAATTCTTCGGTGTTGGAGCCTATGTTATAGGAAATGATGCTAACGCAATAAACTTCATACCAATTTTTTCCGAATTATTGCCTAAAATAACCATATTCGATTCAAGTTATTATTTCGTGTAATTAGTGAACTTATTTTCTCAATATCCCGATAAGGGATCGCCTATACACCATCATGTCTGAGTTCGGTATTCCTGCAAAGCTGATTCGTCTACGTAAAATGCCATTGAGCGGCACCATCAGCTCTGTCAAGGTAGGAACCTTTTAATACTGTTCGAGGTTTCAGATAAGGCGACCCTCTATCATGCGACCTCTTCAATTTCTTGATGGAAGGGGTACTGCGGAAGGCCGGTGTACATCGCAAAGGCATTATTTTTTACAAGAGTGTCCAGCTCCTTGCATACGCTGATGATATCGATGTCATCGGGCGTTGTAAGAGAGATGTTACTGCTGCATTTTCTGCAATCGAAAAGGAGTCAGCGAAAGTGGGTCTAGCGATAAAGGAGGGCAAGACGAAGTATATGCTGTCTACGAATAGGGACACACGGCGTCTGGGCTTCCATGTTGCAGCGGACCGCAATACTTTTGAAGTGATCAAGGAATTCAGGTACCTTGGCATCGCCGTTAACACCGAAAATGACATCAGCCTGGAGATAAAGCGAAGAATCACACTTGCCAATAGGTGATACTATGGTCTCAGTAAGCAGCGACCTCTTTCGACCATTAAAACTAACCCTCTACAAAACGCTCATCTTGCCCGTGCTCTTATACGGCGCAGGAGCATGGGTTCTGTCACGGACAGGTGCATCTGCTCTTGGGGTGTTTGAGAGAAAAATTCTTCGTAAAATCTTCGATCCCATTCGTTTTGAGGTCGACTATCGCATACAGATAAACCACGAGTTGTACGAGCTCTACGACGACATAGATGTTGTGCAGCGTATCACAATACAACGTCTGCGATGGCTCGGGCATGTCGTACGTATGGATAACGATGCTCCAGGGAAAAAGGTATTTAAAGCGAAAGCAGACGAAGGGGACGACCACGACTCCGATGGAAAGATCAAGTGGAGGAGAAGCTATTCTCCCCTGGTATTTCTAATTAGAGAAGGCGCGCGCAAAGCAGAGGTAGGCGAGAGCTATTGAGGTCGACGGCAATCCGAGAAACGGTTGTCTTGGCCGCACAATGAATGAATTTTCTCAAGTTGTAACATTGAACGATCTAGTATCAGCTTCCTTGGGAAGCCAGATATAATAAATGGTGGAACATAGAATAACATGTGCTGTGATTTGGCATGAAATTCCATTTCATCGTTTAGGTGAGGTGAGATTTAGAATAGATTGAAATACTTTGTAAATCTTTGTCGATAGTGGGGAGGAGCTACATAATTTTAAAGAATGTTTGAATTATGCTTATGTTTCTTTTAAAATTTATGGAAATATTTATTTACAATATTTATTCCAAATCGAGACCCCAAATTATGAGACTTTCTTTTAAATTAAAAAAATGTACACACCCCTGCAATTGCTGAGTCCGCTCCTGGCATCTATAGTAGTAAAGGCACAAGTGTACTTTTTTTGCTCTCTAGCATCTAGCTTAGGTAAACATAAATAACACTGTAAACCGTAGTTCAAGTCATGCTAGAATTTTTGGCACTCAAGTCACCTGCAGAGTTTCTGACACTCTCGTGACCCACCTGCTGTTTCTTTATTGATTTCAAGACGCGTGAAACAAAAACAACAAAAAAACGTGCAGAAGGTTTCTCTCAGGTCCTGCCACCTCAGCCGTGCAAAGAAGCGGAGTTGCTTCCTTTATTTCATTGACTTATGATGGCAGCAACCAAGTGAAAATATGTGAATTTTATTTTCAGGAAATTCAGTGGGTGCCCGTTGTTACTATTATGTACATAATGTACACATACCTGTCTATATATCTTTTTAAGTAGCCTCCATTGTTGCCAAATATATTTTGACACCGCATGTGTCAAATTTATAAAGCTTTTTATTAGATTGATTGGGCTTTCTTTTATTTTCTAAAGTGTCTATGAATAAAAAGCATATAAATACTTTTTATATATAAAAAAAAGGCTCCTTAGTAACAGTAATTTATAAATGAATATTTTTTGGGCAACTCATCCAGGGCTTTGTTATTTTTTTTTATTCGAGTTGGTCAAAGTTTTCTATTGCTTTAATATTTAAAATTTGGGCAAAAATGTCTTTTTTGATTTATTCAATTTATGCAATGATACAATTGTGAAGAGGGTAGATCTAATAGGATGTGATTCTTTTAAAGTGAAGATGAAAGCCCCTATATTAAAAATGATAAGGATCTAAAGTTTGTCGATTTTTTCATGAACCAAAAATGTCAGTGTAAATGCTGGCCAAATAGTTCAAGTTTCTATTCCGAAAAGGCAGCTTCAGATATTGTGGCAAAATGGAAAAAAGATGCTTTACAGTTTACATCAAAATTTGTTACACTAAGAAGCTTTGGGACCAG
>JBAMAX010002570.1:0-38812 GCA_037043745.1 Chymomyza amoena
TATAGAGTAATCTAAGCCATATCACACAAAAAGTTATATTGAGTGTGTAGTAATTTACTTTATTTTTATAAATGTTGGATCATAACCCTTAGAATCATGGGTTGATTGGCAATAAAATAAATATACGAGAAAAAAGAAATAAAAAGAAGTTATTATGAACGTTCTGAACCAGAGTTTTTTTTTATTATTTGCAGAGTTTTTTTTGATCAACATACGTTATAGGCAAGTCTTTGGAACATAGCCAACTATTTTTGTAATTTATATGTCCAAAGGGGTATTTTTTTCTTTGTATTTATGGTTGCTTTTAAACAGATTGTTTTTATTATTTATTATCCACGCACAAAAATGTCTCTTAATCCGCTCTATTAGTCGAAGAGCATAATTAGTTCTACTTTACAAAAAAATCAAAAAATCTTTGTGAGTTGTCTACTTTACAAAGATTTTTTGATTTTTCATAACTTTATTTTTAAGGGAATTATGCTTAAATCGATTTTTAGCATGGCCAAACATTACTCTTAGTAAAAGTTACCAATTTATTTGTTGTGAAACTTATTTCATTTAACGCAACTTTATTCCTAAGAGCCTTACAGGTATTTAGCAACCCGTTGCTTGAAATAGTTTCAAAGATTTGTTTTAATAACTTAAAGCATTACACAAATTTTTGTTAAACATAGCTCTTTCTTCCTTACATTTTTCAACTTTTTTAAAGTTTCTCGCGTACAAAGGGTTTGCTTGTTACTTTTGGTATCTTTGGAATTCGTTTTATCTAAGCCACAATTTGTTTGCTTATATTAAATGCAACAAAAATGAAGTAATTCAAGAATATAAGTTTTTAATACCCTGTAATTTATGTAAAAAGAGTATATCAGGCGTGTTCGAAAAAGGAAACCTTAAAGGAAACGAGTAATACCCCACAGCCTGTATAATAAAATGATCATGACGATATAATGAACATAATAAGCCATGCTTTCTATTTGACTGTCTGAACAAAGAGCTAGGAAAATTTAGGACATAAAATAGTACAATCGGTATGTTCTGACGGTAATTGCGCTGTAATTGGGATTTCATAGTACCGAATGTTGCAAAATAAGATACATTGCCTTGATATGGACTTGACTTATGGACTAAATTTTCAAAAAACTCTGTTCTAGCTCACCTGTAGTACATCTTAAAAATAAACTGAATAGCAAGAAAAAAAAGGATAGCCCAATAAAACAAATCAATCTGTTTCTAATTGAAGAATTATATGAATTTATATGATTTATTATTAAAATTAATAATATTATGATTATATATTTTGTATTAGTACTGTCTCTAATTTGACGATTTTTCGATCAGTACCGAATCATGGGCAGAACTTGGTTTCAAAACGTTTGTTGAAAAGGTTTTTAGTTATCAATAATTTTGGAACAGTCTACTGATTGAGTCGTTCACTAAGTTATTTTGTTTGATAACAACAGCTGATCTTATTGAATTTTTCGCAGCCAACTTCACACTTAACAGCTTTACCTTTTTATATATGAACAGCTGATATAGTAAGGCTTTTTTTTAATATTTTGTGTTTGATGCCCTATCGAAAAATGGAAGCAAATAAAACTACTTTCGGAATATTTTACTGTTTTTACTAAATCAGACATGAGGGCAAACATGTATGTACATTCACGGACGAAGATGTGCTGACGTGCAATTACAGAAATTAGAAGTTTGATCGTATTTCGATGGCCTAAAATTGTCTCGGAAAATGTCATTGAAGAACTTGCTTAAAACTATCGCGTCGATGGAGAGCAAGTATCGATTCTTTCGTTGTCTGAAAGCTAAATCTCAGATGGGAGAAGATGTGAATGGAAGAAGTGCCAGAATTTGCCGATCGATTATACAACGACGTCAACGAAGATAATGCGAGAAAGCTACATGGACAGTTCTACTGGATACTGGCTACGAAACATAGCTATTGTGGTACTTTGCAAGTATCTGGAGCAGAACCTTTGCCAGTAAATTACAAGAAAGGGCCAAAGGTTTTGATGAGATTGAAATTTACATTTCGGATATCCTCGAAAGACGGCTAAAGGCCTTGCATCAAAACATGGAATTGCATGAATGTATTTGCACAATAAAAATTTTATTGTGCAATTTGACTGGAGAAGTTAGTGCACAACCCAATAATTGTTTGCTACGTGGTCTAGGAAGCTCTAGAGCTTGATTTCGAGTTTTATAGCGGATGTTATATGTTGTATTCACAAGAACTGAGAGTGCATGTAGTTTTGTTAGCACTATATTTTGCCCACTGGAACTTTTAATTCCTTTAATCCGCCACTCATGAGCGCCCACTCAAATTATAATAAATGCTTTCTATAAACTTTAAGCCGAGCTCTAGTATTTTGTAATTAAAATGTTTTTTTTTAAGTTTTTAATAGTTTTAGCATATGTAGTTAACTAGCATTATCTTTCATTAATATTTAATATGTTTACTTCCTTTATAAATTATGTATTTTTAATACCATAAGAGAGGTGCCAATCGATAGAGATAGACAATTTTTTTATTCTTTTATACTCAATTAGTGAGCCCGGCAGACGTTGCTCCCGCCCAAACTTTTTGAATACTCTTATAGCGAATAAACATCGTTAGATTCTCTAGTTGGCTTATCTGGAAAAACTTGAGATTTTAAGATCAGTTTGTGGCTCGATTCAAACTTGCACCATTATAAGTCGAGTGTCGCGGTTCACGGGTCTGTCTTAACCGAATTCCTTCATGTTCATTGAGATCTTCTCGTTCCTGGGCAGTACGATTAGATTGATAACACTGTCCAACAGTGATTTAGAACTTTTCAAGTGACATAGTGTGTCTCAAAATTGTCTAACACCCCCGAAATCGCGCGTTATTGCTTAAAAACCGTTTTTTCGGGTTTTTCCGGTGATCACTCCCACAATCACAACGTCGCCATTTTTGAACCGATTTTCGACGGCTTTACGGTTTTGGAAAGAAGAAGATTCAAGCTTTTAAGATGATATACACTTGTTTATACTTCAGTACAAAGCAACTACGAGATTTTTTAAAAAGTTATCTAAGATTTTCACTTTTTTTCGTTCTTCGCACTTTGAAGTATTTTTATATAACATTTTGTTAAAACACCTTTACTTTTTTACATTTATTCCTAAAGAAACGTGAATTCCGAGTAAGAAAAGTCATGGTTTATCCAAAATCGGTCGATAAATTTTTAAGTTACGACGCTTATTGTAAACAAGAAAATTAAATTTCCATCGACAAAAAAAAATGTTTTAGATGGATAATTCGTTTTTGAGACACACTAACTCCGTGATCTACTCGTCAAGACCTACAACGTACACTAGGTCACTTGAAAAGTTCTTTTATTTTTTTTGATTTTGTAGGACAGTGTAATTAATTTGATTCGTTGCATTTCTTCCCATTGGCATACATCATGTCATGATTGATAAGTGAGACGGCATTCCCAATTGTCTTAATGATTTATTAGCCATCGCCAAGCATAGATCTTCAATATGAATTAAAGCTTCATTGTAAGCTTCCGAAAGTTCCATCACTGAATTACGTTTTGCTTGACGTACTCCAAACAAAATATCTTCTGATAAATAATCTTGATATTTTATCCAAAATTCAGGTGGATTTGTTGGAACATATGTTGCCAAAATAATCGCAAATAGAACACGTATTTGATATAGATGAGCAGTAATAGCAGCATCTGCTAAAGTTTGATCCCAGTGCATATCATTTTCCAACAAATTCATTTTTGACATGCCTCTCGATACGTTGTACAAAATACGCCATTCACTGTTCTTAATGCTTGAAACAATGTTGAGCCTCGAACGTTGATGAACAACAATACCATTTTTTGTATATATAGCAATATATAGTATACACAAAAACCGATATTCACAAAAATGCGTATATCTCACGAACCAATACACACAAACTTATCGAAATAGGCTTAAAACCTCCGTATTGACAACCTCTAAGACACCCAAAAATCAGATTTGAAATTCATCAACGCGTCCATGAGAACATCCGTAACACGTCAAACATAAGTTTCTTTTATATAGAAGATGTATTTTAAATATTTAGAGAGCTGTCAATCATCGATTGATAGAAGACATTTTCTTTTATTTATTTATACCCAATGTTTCACTTAGGACTATGCAGTCTATGTGTGACTCCCCTCCAGCGGTCAACAGGTGTAGCCTAATCTAACCAATTATCAATTTTTCTTTGTAAAAACAAAAAGAAATCGAATGAAATCCCAAGCAAGCCATCTATTTAGCCCCGTCTGATTGACTGTCCGTGCATCTGTCGATTTGGATTTAGTTGCAAGTTGTATCATATGGTCTAGTCCTTTAATTGTATTTATATATTTAACATTTTGGATTCGCCTATATATATACAGACAGATTCCTTCGGCTGGGAGACAAAATTTTTATATTTTTCTTATCATAGAAATTAAAGTCTTAATGCGAAACATACAAACTTAAATTTTACCCTTTTAGGCAAGAATCGAGTCAGGAAGAAAACAGGGTATACAAAAGTCAGCTTAGCAGGGCTATAAACAAGCCACTTGTATTTTATCTGCAAGCAATCACTGTCAATTTCCACTTCAAATTATAGCGACACAAATTGCTTAGATTATAGTGAATGCAGCAAGTGACTTAAATAAGAATTTAAATTGAATATACAATGTTGTTGGCTGTTTTTATGTAAATAGCCAATTCAATTAGTATTTGATTGATTAAAACCAAAGTATTTGCTTGTACCTATAGACCGACACAAAGTACTATTTATAACAAGTTAAAGCAATTCCATTCAATGTATTTCTGTTTCGAAAAGTTTTCTAATTACAACTTTTTTGTTTTGCATTGATTAATCTAAAGCAGCTGCGCAAATACTAAATACATTGATTATACAGTCAATACGACCTACTAGTCGTATACGCAACGCAATTCGCTAATTGAAGTGTTTAACAAATTGAAACAACAAATCATAAAAGCAATGGCGCCCTTAGCCATTGCAAATGCAACTCAACTACCCACACAAAATGGCGTCAGTGGGTGTGTGTACATGTGTGCATCTACTACGTGTGTCTGTGTGTAAAAGCTCACAAACGCTTAAATATTCAAGCCAACAGTAAAAAAATATACAAAAAGATACAAAAAAGGATATAAATACATATTTAAAAAACAAAAGCGAACCCGTGCAACGTAAGACGAACGAGAAAGTAATTAAAATGCAAGAACTATGCCATGTGAAGACCCTTGTCCACAACCCCATTATAAAGGTTTCCATGGCGTTATGGCATTAATGTGAAATAAGCCTCAACTCGAACCGCAACCGCATCATTTCCAATTACGCTGCACACTGCGTGCATCTTATGCAACCATTGTCCACCACCAGTGCAGCTCAGCTGTCCTTCCATCATATGTAAAATGACGGAGATTGTGGATACCGAACTGTTGGTCAATTGCACCTTGCTGGCTGTACGGCGCTTTGAACTCAACTCTATTGTGAATACGACACTGTTGAACAGCTTAAATCGCACCGAAGTAGTCAATTTGCTGTCTAGCATTATTGATAATACGGATAATCTCAACAACATCAACGAGGCAAAGTAAGTCGACCACTACAAACTAGTTATATAGTACTTTACTTATACTTACTTTATTTATGTGCAGACAGTTCTTAGAATTTCGTCTTATTTAAAGGAAAGCAATTTGCAATTTTTAAATGAATTTTTCCAGGAACTGAAACTCTGGGTCAAACACTTAAGTTGACTCTTGTTAATAATTTGAATTTTTTATGCTTTAAAAAAAAACAATATATAAAATGCTGTATTTCAAAACTCTATTTAAGAAATAAATTCTTTAAAAATAACAACTAATATAGCAAAAAGGAGCAAAGTGTTGCTGGTGGAGTGATCATAAGAAGAATTCAGGGTAACCCTACAGCTTTTAAGGACTGCTGGCTTGTTTTGAGGGAAATATTGGTCGGGGCTTATAAATCAAGTTTGCTGGAACTAAATTTACACTAGTCGACATATTATACAAAATTTATTTATTCATATTTTTCAAATTAAAGGACCAATCGGTCAAACAAAAGTTTTTTGAACAAAATTCGATCTGATCCATTTTTTTGTGAATATATTAGAACTAAATTTGTCATTTAGAAGATTAGATTACCCAAGCACTGTGCCAAATTTGATCAAAATGGGTTGACTATATCATATAGCTCCCATAGAGTCAACAAAACTTTTTTTTTTTCAAATTCATAAAAACAATTCTAGTTTATATTTGGTGAAATCCTGATTTTTCCTGTATCTTATGGTGATTCATCGAACTGCTGGTGTTCAATAGACAATTCGAATTTCACGAAAAGAGCTTATTTCAAAGGTGCTGTCTCTTACTTTGTATAAAAAATTCAAATGTATATGAATGAAGAACTTTTCAAAAGGTAAATGCAGTTGAAAGAGAATCGAAAAATTCCTTAAAAAATATTATTTTTTCATTTTTACTAAAACTTCAATGAATCAGTAAATTTTTATCATAAACAAGCGACACTATACGGAAATCGCATCTACATATCACGACGAGTAATACAAAATAGATAACCTAAGTGCTTAAGACTTTTTATACCCTGTACCGTATGGTCCAAGGGTA
This sequence comes from Chymomyza amoena, assembly GCA_037043745.1. NCBI lineage: Eukaryota > Metazoa > Arthropoda > Insecta > Diptera > Drosophilidae > Chymomyza > Chymomyza amoena. Next base: position 6,676 of record JBAMAX010002570.1, read on the forward strand.
TATTAAGTTTGTGCAAGCCGAAAATGTATGTAACATATAGAAGGAGACGTCGGAGACACCCCAAAGTTACCTAAAATATGATCAGGGTGAATAGAGAAGTCGATATACCCATGTCCGTCTGTCCGTCCGTCCGTCTGTCCGTCCGTCCGTCCGTGTGAACGCCTAGATCTCAGAGATGGTAAGAGCTAGAGTTACCAAACTTTCACATTAGATCCCATATTATTCCATAGGAGGCAAGTTTATTTTATTTTTTTGATATCGGGGATAAATTATATAGCTCCCATGGGGGTGTTTGAGACGACCTCGACAAAAAAAAAGCGTTTTAGATGAATAATTCGTTTGTTTATAAAGATATCGTAACCAAATTTGGTATTCGAAAGTTTTTTATAGTTCCCAATCACTGTACCTAGTTTGATCAAAATCGGTTGACTATATCATATAGCTCCCATAGGACCGATCGGCCAAAATAACTTTTTTAAAGAAAAATTCGCTATATTTCGTTTTTTAATAAAGATATCGTAACCAGATTTGGCGTTTGGAAATTTTTTAGACCACTTAAGCAATGTGCCAAATTTGAACAAAATCGGTTGACTATATCATATAGCTCCCATAGGTCCGATCTTCAAAAAAATCGATTTTTTAACCAAATTTGTTGTGTTTCGTTTGTTTGTTAAGATATTGAGACCAAATTTGACATTCATAAGTATTTTATAGTTCCTAAGCACTGTACTTAATTTAATCCAAATCGTTTGACTAGATCATATAGCTCCCATAGGACCAATCGGTCCAAAAACACGTTTTTTATACAAAATTCGATGTGTTTTGTTTGTTTGTAAAGATATTTGAAATAAATTTGATATTCATATCTTTTTTAAGGTATTTAAGCACTGTGTCAAATTTTATTGAAATCGGTTGACTATATCATATAGCTCCCATAGGAACGATCGGTCAAAAAAATTTTTGCTTAAAAATTCTTCTGTTTTTGGTTTTTTGTGAAGAAATCGGACTTTATTACAAGATAGTGGTACAGGGTATCCTAAAGTCGTCCGCGCCCGACTTTACGTACGCCATTTTTTTTTAAATATTTGTACGAAAAATCAAGAAAATTTTTTTGGGGTTCGGGGCACACATTTTCGGCTGTAGTTTTTCAAAAGCCTGCCAATTTTTCGAAATCAGTGCATTTTGGAAAGTTAGTCTAATCTACTTTTACGAAAAATAAAAAAAAATTTGAAAATTTGAATTAGTACATTTTTTATGACCTTATATGCTCAAAGGTCCTTTTCCATTAAAATAGCCATAAAAAAACGAGCTATGGGAGGATAAAAAAAAACGGATTTTGAATGGTGAAACATTTTCCATAACATAAAATATAAGTCTCATCTCTGGAGATTTTTCATCTTCGACTAGTGTTTTCTTAGTAGAGAGAAAATTCTCTTTAAACTTCTACACTATTGCCTATATTTTTGCAAGTTTTCTAGCGATCTTAAAAGTAATTCAGATGTAGATCCTTATAAATACAATACATACGTTGGCTCAAAAGATATTTAAAATCAAGCGTTTTCATAAATGTAAGGATAAGTAGCTGGATTGGCAGCGCGATCAACAGCTGGAGTTGGCAGGGCGTACAACAGCAGCGTAAGCAGAACGGAGTAGAGTCGAAAAGCGGTAGTCAAGAAAAGTTGTAAAGTCGTTTAAAGTCGTTTAAAGTCGTTTAAAGTTGTTACTCCTTCATTATACTCATTAATTAATAAACAAATAAATATCAATCCTACATAAATTATAAAAATATTTTATAATAAATAAAAATTTACAATTGAATTGTAGAAAATAATGATTTTCGCATTATTTAATATTTATTAATTTATAGTTACTCAACCGTTATCCTAAAAACGAAAAACGAACCAATTCTATGAATTTTCGATTTTGTGTGCTAACAATTTCTCATTTTTAGCATCGACATCTTTTCATCTATTTCTCATAATCTTTATTACAACAGTTACGAACATTTCGATTACGTCATATCGTTTTGATTTTCAATTAATAAAAATATTAATAGCTCTTCATTAATCTGTCTATTAAATAAAATAATACAAAAATGTTAGCTGTAACAGTGATATTCATTAAAATTAACCAAGATTTTTATTCCATGATAAATTTCGGCTGGACATAAACCATTTGCAAGATATGAACATTTTATATGACGACAAATTTTTTTATCCTTTTTTTGAGTTAAATTAATAGAACTAGTAATATAATATCTGTCTTGAAATTCGCATAAATATAATTCATGGATATCAAAAAATATTTAAAAAATTACATCAGTTTTAATTATGTGTATCTACTTTTGAACCAATTTTGCTAATTCGTTATGATATCTCTTGCCGTAGTCGAATAAAACCACATAAAAAATGCATTTTGAAAAATTCGAATTCAAACAAGAGGTTTAAAGCCAATTCGAAGAAAATATAAAAATCAATAAAAATTTACTATCCAAAATTCCGATTATTTATCGAGTTATGGATACTGAATATTGAACAACTTTTTTCAGACTTTTCTTTGAAGATTCGTATCTTTACACAACTTTAATGAAAGATAAAATCTTTAAATTAATTAAATAATATTGATTCTTCAACCCTTCTTTGGACACCTGGGTTTGGCCAGACATATTTCATGTTTGACCTTTAATTCAAAGCATTTCTCACTTACATATCGACTTGCACCTTTAGGTATCTTCATAAAATTTGATTAGTTATCGATCCATGTATAGTAAAAATTTCAAAAACTGGTGTGTCAAAAGACGTAATTTCAAAAATATTCTTATTCTAACTACAATTACACTGTACAACAGTGATTAAGCACTTTTCAAGTGACCTAGTGTACGTTAGAGGTTTTGACGAGTACATCACGATAGTGTGTTTCAAAATCGTCTAACTTCCCGAAATTCTCAAGTTGTGCTCAAAAACCGTTTTTCGGGTACTGCGATCATTCCAACAATCACAACGTCGTCATTTTTCAACCGATTGCTTTGCGGTTATGGAAAGAAGAAGATTCAAGCTTTAAGATGATATACATTTGTTTATACTTCATGCAAAGCAACTACGAGATTTTTTAAAAGTTATCTAAGATTTACACTGTTTTTCACACTTTGACGTCTCTTTTATATATCATTTTGTTAAAAAACCTTTACTTTTTTACAATTGATCTTGAAGAAATATCAATGCCGAGTAAGACAAGTCATGGTTTATCAAAATCAGTCGATAAATTTTTAAGTTACGATGGTTATTGTAAAGAAGAAAATTAAACTTTTATCGACAAAAAAAAATTTTTTAGTTGGATAATTCGTTTGTTCATGAAGATATCGTAACCAAATTTGGTATTTAAATTTTTGCTTTGGTTCCCAAGTACTGTACCAAATTTGATCAAAATCGGTTGACTATATCCTATAGCTCCTATAGGACCGATCGTCAAAAATAACTTTTTTAAAGCTAGATTCGCTATATTTCGCTTTTTAATAAAGATATAGTAACCAGATTTGGCGTTTTGAAATTTTTTAGAGCACTTAAGCAATGTGCCAAATTTGAACAAAATCGGTTGAATATAGCAAATAGTTCCCATAAGGCCGATCTTTCAAAAAATCGATTTTTGAACAAATTTTGTTGTGTTTCATTTGTTTGTGAAGATATTAAGAAAAAAATTTGGTATTTGTTAGTTTTTTATAGTTTCTAAGAACTGCACTAATTTTAATCAAAATCGATTGACTATATCATATAGCTCCCATAGGAACGATAGTTCAACAGAAATTTGTTGCTTAAAAATTCTTCTGCTTTTGGTTTTTTATCAAGGAGCCCAATTTGTCAATCAAATGTTTCTTTGTCTTTGTCGTTTTTAAGCAATATACCGGATTTTATTGCAAGCTAGTGGTACAGGGTATCCCAAAGTCGTTCGCGCCCGACTTTACATACGCCATTTTTTTTATCTCACTTATTTATCTTGCATTTTTTCTGAGTGCTGCCCCCATTTTATACATTTACGCCTGGGGCCTTCGAAAATTAACGAACTTTGTCAAAAATCATTCTTGCAGACCCCTAGAGCATAATCATATTATTACAAAAGCGTCATATAAATAAATTTCCTGTGTAGCTTTTATTAGTTTATACTTTAATATATTTCTTTATTTCTTTAGGAATCTAATTTGGAAATTTTCCCTATTTATCTAGCAGATACAAAAAGCTAAGCACGAATTAAGCGTGTTACTGTGTTGATTCAATTGATCCCAGTTAAACTGAGTTCTAGTATTATATATAAACTATTTTAATTTGGGCATATGCTGCTTGTAAGATTTAACTTCTGATAATTCTCTTTATTTATAGCAATTATCTTGATTTACCACAGCTACCTCGATTGGGATTTATGTAAAAATATAAATTTTCAATTGGAAGCTGCATCTGGCGACTGACAGTATCTACGAATAATGGCTGTAATTAAAGCGATTAATTACATAATAAGTCAAAGTTTTCATTAAAATACTGTTAAATTGTAAAAACAGAGCTTATAAATATGCATATTATCCCCTTGGTATAAAAGAAAAATAAAATTAAATCCATAATTACATAATACGAAGAGATGGGATAAATATAATGCAAATATGTGTTTATCTGTTTGGCTTTTCAGCTTTGAACGTGTCAATCTATAATGATATTCAGTTTGCTTTTTTGATTAAAAAATATTTTAAAATACAATTTTCTTTTATCACCTCTGAAATTTATATTAAAGCATCAAATTTTTCAGGCGAATTGTTTAAAATTTCTGATTTGCAAACCGCATATACAATATATTAAAAAACAAAATTTTGCACTTTTGAAAGTATTTAAAAGAAATGGAATTTAGTTGAGGACTACATTTTCAAAAAAAAAAAGTAAATATTTACATATTTTCATACCCTGTACCGTATGGAACAAAGGGTATATTAAGTTTGTGCAAGCTGAAAGATATAGAAAGAGTCGTCGGAGACACCCCAAGTTACCTAAAATATTATCAGGGGGACTAGAGAAGTCGATATACCCATATCCGTCTGTCCGTCTGTCGATCCCGTCTGTCCGTTTGAACGCCTAGATCTCAGAGATGGAAAGAGCTAGAATAACTAAACTTTCACATTAGATCCCATATTATTCCACAGGAGACAACATTTATTTTATTTTTTTGATATCGGGGTTAAAATTATATAGCTCCCATAGGGGCGTTTCAGACGATCTCGAAAAAAATTAAAAGTTCTAGATGAATAATTCGATTGTTTATAAAGATATCGTAAATTTGGCATTAGAAGGTTTTTAATAGGTTCCAAGCACTGTACCAAATTTGATCAAAATCGGTTGACTATATCATATACAAAATTCGCTATATTTAATTTTTTAAATAATGGTATCGTAACCAAACTTGACATTCGAATAGGGCCGATCTTCCAAAAAATCGATTTTTGAACAAGATTTGTTGTGTTTCGTTTGTTTGTGAAGATATTGAATATATATATTGAATATCAAATTTGGTTTTCGAAAGTTTTTTATATTTTTAAGCAAAATCGGTCCACCACAATTTTGTTTTGTAAAACATTTTTTGTCCTACTATAAGAAAAAACAAAAAACAAAGAATGGTTTCTAAAACTCTATAGGGAAACATACAAAATTTTAAGCTAACTTTTCAAAAAAGTAAACGAAGAAACTTTAAGTAAATTTTAAACTGTGTCTTTCTTTTAAAACTTTTCGTAACTTACTTCTTATCGTTGACTTACAGTGGAATGTTTTCTCAACTAATTGACACTGAATGGTGAAATGAACATAGATTAATGAATTTGAGAATGGTGGTTAGGGGGGCATAAGTGAGGAGGATGAAAAGTGTAATTACGGTATTGAGCTACCCCAAACACTCCATCGGCGCTGCCCATTGGATCAAAACAGCTCGTATACTTTTAAATGGATATAATTAAGCTCATTCGTGTGATTATGCACTATATCCAAAGGGTAAGGGCTTATTATATTTTTGTAAAAAGTTGTTAGATAATTGATTTTGAAGATGACGCGTAAAAACACAATGATTAGGACAAAAATAAATAAATTTAGAGATGCTATTCTATCAGTATTTCCCTATCTATTCCCTATATATCTGACAGCTAGTTCTCAAAGTTTCTAGAAAAGCTAGGACCATGAAGATAAAGCTTATGCTTCACTTGAACTAAGTTTTGTTAATATTTCCTACTTCTTCCAACAATTTTGTGCTTTTATTTTTTTTTGTGTAATTTGAAGCTTTTATATATTAATTAGCTTTAGGCCATCCCTTACGAGCTTTATGAAAAAATAACGCAATATCAAACTTTTTTGGAAAAACAATTTTTTGACGTGACAACGTCTTAAATTAGGTTTGTATGGGTGGCACCATTGAAAAAGTATAACGATAACCGTAACGATAAATAATCGTAACGATAAGTGGCATTTTTATTTTTGGTTTGCGGTTTTTGCAACGCACATTGTCAGCCGCACCGCTTAGCGCTCAGCACCAAACCGGCACTGCTCACAGCGGTGGCTATTTTTAGTTTTGAGTGAGCGCAACTGATTAACCCCAGCGGCGCACAGCCTCTGCGGTCTGCCGAAATACTCGCATTACCTCCGCAGAAAACGTAATTGATTACAAGCGCTGCGTTTCGTTTGAGGGATTGTAAGCGGAGGCAAATAGAAAAGCAGTGATCTGCCAAAAATCTGCATTACAACTGCGGAAAAAGTAATGCACAAATAGAAACCCGCACTGCGCTACCTTAGCAACACAAAATTTTGTTATTTTGTTTGCATGCTAACAAGCATAGTTCGGCCTTTCTTCTGTCAAACCATTCGTTTATACCTTTTTATTTATTATCTACTGCCGAGAAAATTTTATTTTATTAAGAGATACGAAAACGTAAAGTCCGACAACTCGTTTCATAATTTCATGAAATATACGTATAATCTTGATTGCGTATCAAACGTTTCTAAGTCAACTACGTTAAAAGAAACAACCATCGACTTGACTTTCGCAAGACACATTACAGCAGAAACACTTCCTTTCATTTCCTATTTCTCCTATCATCGTCCTATCCTCAACAAAATCACTCAAATAGGAATTATTATTGTGCAATTTAATAATATTCATATCAATAAATATTCTACCGAGAAAAAGACGTTGTCACGTAAAATCTTCGCCCGTAAAACCGACTTTACAGGCAACAGTTTTTTTAATTTAATTTTTTTTATTTAAGAAACAGTGTCAGTTAATAAAAATTGAAATATTTTTTTTTTAAATACTCTCTTGCCTACTTAGATTCCAAAAAAATTTGGTTCATAAATATTATGTATTTTGGTCACATATAAATAAAAACGAGCACGATTTTTTAAATAAAGCCATAACACGTTAAGTTTAAAAATTGAAATTTCGGTAAAACAACATTTCTTCATGCTTCAAATTAATTATTATTATGGCTCCTTTCATTTCAAAACACCCGGTCTACGAAGGACATGATTTTAGATTTTAATGAAACTGAAATATGTTGTTTTTTGGTCCATTTCATAAGACAAGCATTTTTTCTTTAGCCGAAAAAAAAATTTTTCCCGGACTTTTCGGCATTTTGTTTTGAAGGTAAATGTTTTTTTGTTTAAATGTGCATAACTTTGTGAAAAGTGGATGGATTTAAAGGGTTAAACATTTGAAACGACCGGAATAAGTGACGCTCTGCAACAAAACAAAAATTTTTTTAAAAAATAATTCCAAATTTTTTCAAAACAAATATCTTAAAAAGTGTATTTTTTTTTTTAAATTTTTTTATAGTAAAATAGGCTGTTTGGACTAACAAATATCAAATTTTCCTTCGGCAAAAACGATTTGCTTAAAAGTTATGATTTTTTTTAGAAAAAAAGAGTTTTTAATTTTAATTTTTTCAAAAAAAAACATAACTTTTTTTTTCGCTAAGGAAAATTTTACTATTTGTTAGTCCAAATGGCCTACTTTACTATGAAAAAAATTAAAAAAAAAAAATACTCTTTCTAAGATATTTTTTTTTGAAAAATTATTTTTTGATAAATAAAAAAAAAACATTTTTTTTTAAGAAAAATCGTAACTTTTAAACAGAGCGTTTTTGCTAAGGGAAATTTTACTATTTGTTAGTCCATATGGTCTACTTTTCTATGATAACATTTGAAAATTAAGAAAAATACACTTTTTGAGATATTTGTTTTTGAAAAAAAAAAAAAATTATACAGTGGTGCCACAGAAAACCAATTCGATTTCAATTCCAATTCTTGGTGCCAACGACATGGCTAACAAGGGTTTTAAAAAACCAATTCGATTCAATTTCGATACAATTCCAATTCTTGGTGCCACATACATGACTATGAGCGGTTTTAAAAACGTTGTTAGCCATGTCTGTGGCACCAAGAATTGCAATTGCATCGAAATTGAATCGAATTGGTTTTCTGTGGCACCCCTGATAAAACCGTTTTTTTTCTAAAAAAAAGTCCTTACTGTTAAACAAAGCATTTTCGTTAAGGGAAATTTTACTATTTGTAAGTTGAAATGGTCCACTTTACTAAGAAAAAATTAATAAATATAAAAAAATACACTTTTTGGCGTATTTGACTTTGAAAAAATTTGGAATTTTTTGCTTTTTGGAAAATAATTTTTTTTTCATTATTGCTAATAATACTCATTCCGGTCATTTCAAATGCTTAACCGTCTTAAACCATCCACTTTTCACAAAGTTATGCACATTTAAAAAAAAAGTGACGTAAAATATCGACATTTATCTATATTATTAAAAATTTTCCCTTTTTTATTTTCCTAAAATTATTAATAATATATAATAATAATTAATTTGAAGCATTAACACTACATTATTAAGAGTAAAAAATATGTGTGCTTTTATAAATAAAAAATTTAAATATTTTCTGAATAATTCCAACAAACAAATTTTTTTTTTTATTTTTAGTATGAAACCTCTAGTTTTTTAAAAGTGTTTTTAAATCCTATGTTTATTCTTGAGGCACACAATACAAAGTTATTATTTTCTACACATTTTTGTTAAGAACACAGTATATATTTGTCGGATTGCCTCAACTGTTTGTTTCACTTTATCAAAGTGTCTTTAATACTATGTACAAACAACCATAGTGAAAGTGGAGTTAACATATTCAGGATTAGAGAACAAAATTGGTTTTAAAATTGTACGCCAAACGCAAACACATTCATCCAAAAATAAACTCCGACAGTTATTCACTGATACCCACCCACACTGATGCAGTAGAAATACAATACAATTTGTTGCAGTGTATCCAAAAAGAGCGAACCGATAATTAAATTCAGTCAAATTCTACGATATACGAGGGTTGCTTCTTTTGTTATCTGACTAGAGAGAGAAATTATTTTTTAGTATAACTGGTTATTAGGGGTGTAGCGAGAGCGTTGAATGTGTGGGGTGATGAACCTCAAAATGGCGACTTATACATTAATAATTTACTGCAAAAACTTAAAAAGAAATTGAGGGCGTTGTATTACAACTTTCATGTTTTATTGAATGCAACCTTAAAATTTTCAGGATTTCCAAATACATTTCAAATAATCGATTCTGAATTTTAATTGCTCGAATATTACGTGAAATATCCTAGATTTGGCGACTGCTGGATGGGTGTCACACAACCCAAAACGATCATATAAGAATCAGCTACTTTGTGTTCAAGTGCGAAACGTTAAGAAATATTAAAAGAAAGAAAGAAATTACCATTAGTCTCTATTGTTAAAAATTTGGGGTTTAAACAAACAAGAATAATGATCCTACACCAAAGGCGAAGTATCTGGTAAATGCAAATTTATTTAGCAGAGTTTAAAAAATTTTCAGAGAACTAAAACTTATATCTACAGTTAAATTGAAAATTTCCAAAAAAATTTGCATTTGGTAAACAATTTTGTGCTCGAAGCATTAATTGGTAAATAATTCGAAAGATTTGATCAAAATTGTTATATACAGTTTTCAATCAAACGTTTAGATACGTTTTTTTATATGTAGAATGTTTGTTTAAATATTGACTATAATCTGGTTCGACTAGCGAGCTAAAAATTCATAGATCAAGAAGCTAATTTTTCGCCTAATTTCATTTTTTAAGCTTAATAAGTTCCGGCTTTAGCAATAAGGATCTTTAAAAAGGTTTTTTGTATTAAAGGTAACTCGACGCACTTTTTTTTTTTAAATTATGAATTACAAATTTTTTGCTGAGCAATATAATATTTTTGTAAGTTTTACCTATAAAAGTCATTAATTGGCATTATATAAACTATAAATATGAGTTCCCTTAAGTATTACAATAATTTTGAACTTTAAAAGTTTTCGTAAATTTTTTTTTTCATATAATTGTTTAATTAAAATCAAATTTTTGGTAAAAAAAAGGGAACAAAAAAAAATATATTTATAGATCCCTTCTGACATAAGGTTAAAAAAAGTTGTCGAAAATATGGGCAAATAAGGGAAACAGAAGTCTTAAGCGTTCAATTGAAAAAAAAGAAATTTCGGTTCCAATTTTTTATTTTCTTTTGAATCGATCTTCAGTTTTAAAAAAACCCTTACATAGCTAAAATTTTCTTGTGGAATATGAGCGGCGCTCCAAATTCATAATAGATTTCCAAAAACCACGAAATACACATTTGGCTAGAGGAAAAATTGCGTATTTTGGCACCTTCCACTGAAGGTATAAGTTGATTTTTGAAAAAAAACCCTTATTAAAAAAAGTGGGCAACCCAAAATTCATTTTGGACCCACAGTTCCGTGTGAAAAGTTTACTCAAAGAATCAAAAGCTCTGAAAGTCTTTATACCAAATAAAATTAATCCATCCTTTTTTATAATACTCGTACATATATCTCATTTAAAGACTATTTCGAGCATAATTGTGCTAAAAAATGCCATGCCTTGCACACACATGAAATAGTCAATTCCACAAACTAAAAGGACAACCCTCGTACTCCGCCCGTTCCCGCTTGCTTTCCGGCAATGACGTTTGCCATAGAAGGCAACAACTAAATCCCCGCCTAACTTTGACAAGTGAAACAAATGTCAACATGTTGTTTAAGCTGCTGCATGGGATACCAAGTCGTATGCTTAATTTTATTTATTTGTTGTATTTGTTGCAAGCTTTTTCAATTTTGTCAGAGTTTTTTTTATATTTGTTTTGGTATTTTGCTAAAGATTGAGCAAAACTAAATTCAGGAAGTTTATTCAAGCGCAGGCTACAAACTATCCTTGTCTAAGGTAGCTAAGTTTTTGTATTTGTTTGCGCTTTTTTTTATTCCAAGCATCCTTATGGGCATTTGTGTGCGGCTTTGTTCCCTGCAGGTTTTGTCTGAGCTAAGCTCATTATGTCTTTCATAATAGAGTGCTTTGGTTTACTTTTGCTGCATGCCACATGTTGTAAGTTGGCATAAAAATAGCCAAAGCAAGGCTTTGGCGAAATCTGCGTAAATTCCTTTACCTATATGCTTAGTATAAGTATAAGTATAAGCTTATATATAGTAGGTGCGTGTGTGTGGTTGTAAATATTGTGTGATATTTTGTTGGTCTAAGCTTGAAGGAAATATATTCATTTTTGCTTGCAGTTGCTGTCCCTCAAATGACAATGGACGGAATTATATTTTTTTTGTTTAATATAGATTTTTAAAATATAACAAAATTCTTTTTTAATTTTTTATTATTAGTTCTACAAAATTTTAATAAAACTGTAATCCGAAAGAGAGTCTGCTTATCCTATGAGTGAAGGCTGAAAATAATAAAAAAAAATGAGTGCTAAAAATTATTAATAATGAATACTATGAAATTTAATTAAATTTCTTGTAAAAAAGGAGCATGGTCGACGGCATTCCTCAGAAGAGCAAGACCTACCAAATGTTTGGACGAGTGCTCAAATTTTTCTAGCCACGGATCATCTATCGGAGGCTCTATCATTAAAGTACAGGAATGATAATGAAAATATAAGGTCGCATATAACAAAAACGGTTGCTGATGCAAGCCCTTTGCGACTTAAAAGGATAAAGGAAAGCATTCCCAAACCACCAAATTCTCTACCTATGGAGTATAGAGGCTTTGGCGTTGCTTATGGAGTTGAATCTGTCCCAGAGAAAATATATTATATTGCGGGGTTCGCTAATCCGGCACAATGTCAATATTCTTCCTAGATACAACAAAAATGGATCGGCTAAACTGAACGCAGTACCACAACCAACGATAGTGACGGAAGTCTTAGCAGAGGTTTAATTTTAAGACCTTATGGATCATACTGCAAAACGCCTCATTGAAAGCTTTTCTGAAAATGAGATGGAGACTCTTCCGGAAAACCTCAAATGAGGCTGTGATGGATCTTCTGGCCAAAGTGCATACAAGCAAACAATAGCCACAGATGATGAAGGTATTACAAATGCAAACATGTTCATGGCGTCTGTTGTCTCCCTACGACAAAAAAGTGAAATCTGCGCCTTTCATCTGTTCACTATTGTCGCCCGATATTGTTCAAATACGCCAAAGAATCTTCGGAATTAATCAGGTCTACAGTAATCGACATTAGGAAGCAGAATGAAGATATAAGGCCTGCATTAATTCGAATCAAGGAAGGAACAACCATTGCTGTGAAATATGCATTTTTTCTAACAATGGTATACGGTAAGGTTCTTAATGAGCTGACAAACACAAAATCTACTTTGACATGTGCTTTCTGTAAAAAATCACAAAAAGATTTTAAAAATTTGGATAATTCTTTTATTGAAGAGGAAAATCTGGAATTTGGTATTTCTCCATTGCATGGCAGAATTAGATGCATGGATTTTGCTTTGAAACTTGCATATACTCTTCCGCAAGTTCACGATTCATTTGAGGACAACACACCAGAAAAACAAAGTATCAGGAAAAAAAAAATACAAGACGATGTTAATAATATACTTCGACTGAAAGTCCCCAAATATTGATACGGTAATACAAATGATGGAAACACATACCGCAAATTCTTTAAAGAAGTCAAAATAACATCAGAAATAACTGGAGTGGATGAAGATATTATCAAAAGATTGGGTACTATTTCAAATATTCTGAACTGTAAGGAAAAATTTAACGCCAGCAAATTTGGTGAATATGCGATTAAGACTACGGAGCTGCAAATGGAAAAATATCCGGGAAAGAATCTAACTCCCACACTTCACAAAATTTTGGAAGATGGCCAATCTATAATAGAATATCATTGCCTAACCATTGGGGCGATGTCAGTAGAAGCCCAGGAATCAAGAAACAAGGATTATACAAAATTCAGAGCCATAAATACTTGTAAAATATCGTGATCAAGGGAAAGCCTTTTTAATATGTTGGCAGCCTCATCAGATCCACTGGTTGTCTAAGGGAGACATGTGAGATCCAACACAGAATTGCCAAGTAGTTATTCAAAAGAAATGTAAAGTCTTTTAGATATCCCCTCAAATGTAAATGTGGATGATTATTTTACAAAAAACTACTGATATATGAACAAAAAATATATCATCAAAATTTTATTCATCAATATAGCAAAATATGGCGCAGGCAACAAAATCCAACTTCAACAACATATTGCGCAGCTCTTAGATACCGTATCATCATATATGAGTTAAAGCCATATTTTAAATAAATTCCTTTTAACTAAAATTTAATTTATAAAAATATCTTAATTGGTTTAGAAAATATGAAAAAAATATGTACATATTGTTCAAGAGCAAATATTGCACAGGCAAAAAGCTACAGACCGATAAGTCTTTTGAGTAATCTGGGAAAGATCTTCGAAAAACTCATTCAATATCGAATAAACAGTTTTGTCTCTGCACATGGTACAATATCTAAAGAACAATTTGGGTTCAAAAAAGAACATAGTACCGTTCACCAAATTAGCAGAATAAAAAATAAAATTTTAACTAACAAACATCACAAAAAATCATCCGGTATAATTCTACTAGATATTGAAAAAGCATTCGATACTGTTTGGCACAACGGACTGCTCTACAAATTGATTCAAAAAGATTTGCCCAAGTATCTCTGTGGAATAGTAGCAGACTTCCTCGATAAACGTTCTTTTGCTGTCTCTGTCAATAACACACTCTCTTCAATTAAATACATTCCTGGAAAAAAGTCTGAAACTCTGCAACAAATATTTCTCTAAGTGGAAAATAAAAATAAATCACGAGAAAACTCAATCCATAATTTTCCCATACAACAAGTCCTACAAGCGGCTTCCATTAAGACATCTACAATTTGAAAATAATAATATTGTTATCCAGAACCACGTCAAATACTTGGGTGTCATTCTCGATAAAAACTCAGTTTCCAAAAACATATAGACGAAACTTGTGTAAAGGCAATGAAATCGCTGAGAGCCCTGTGGACACTCTTACATCGACGATCATTCCTAAATTTCAAGAATAAAAACTTAATTTTTAAATGCGTTCTAAGACCAATTTTATCATATGCCTCTCCAGTATGGTATAAAGCTGCTAACAGTCATTTGAAAAAAACGCAGATCATACAAAATAAATGTCTGAAAATTATAAACAACAAGCCCTGGAGATATTCCACGCGTTTGTTGCACCTCGAAACAGGATATGAAAAATTCACAGATTTCATCATGAGACAGAACCTCAACTATTTTAACAAAATAACAAACTCTTCTTATGACATAATTAGAGAATGCAGAGAGATATCATAAGTACTTAAATACTAACAACTGAAATTTGCCAAACTGAAATTAATGATATATTGTCGACTATTGTGAAAATAGTTAACCATAAACATTAATTTTTCAATTAGTGTTTGATTTTTAAATATTTTTTGTTGTCAAATGAAGGTTTTCCCTTTTTACCTTTAAAAATATTTATACTTTATTGTAAAAAATTATTATTGTAATATAAATAAATTTTAATTTGCTGTAATATCTTTGATAAAACTCAAAACAAACTTGTAAATATAATTATGTATAAAAATTTAATTTTGGATGAATAAATGAATTGAATTGAATTGAATTGACAGGCAACAAAATCCAACTGCTACAATATATTGCGCAACTTTCAGATATTGTATCACCATATATGAATACTTATTTTAAAACCTAAAGATTTTTCTTTCAACTGCAATTTAATTCATAAAAATATCTCAATTTGTTTAGAAGATATGATTTTTGCAACGGGTTTTCAGCTTCTGGGCCACTGTGCGACATAGCAAATCAAAAATAATACCAAAGCGTCAAAAAAAAAATAAGTACATAAAATCAATAAAATAGAATACTAGGAAAAGTAAAAAAACAGAAACATGACCAAAGACATAATAAAGCAAAAAAAAAAAAAATCCCCCGAAACCAATTTTCAAATTTTTTTAAACAGCACATCACCCGTTTTTGGCGTTAATTTCTCCTTAGGTCATTAAATTAACTTAATTTTGTGTTTTTGAACATAAACTTTGAAGGGCTATTAAAATACCAGGGCTGCATAAAATTAAATCTGCTTGCTATTTTTATTTTATATAAATATTTGCCTCATTTACAAACTAACGTAAACAATTTTTCAAAAAGTTTGCTGATAACGTTAAAAAAAACATCCTACCCGACCATAGTGCACTCCGTTGTTTAGCTGGAAAACTGTGCAAATGTTTAGACAGTTAACTTTTCCCTTTAAGGGCTTTAAGCGCATTAAGCCATAAGCATTCGGTTGCTACCCATTTTATTACCCCTGTGAGGAAATGCACACGCCTCAGCGGCTCCCAAGTGGCGCACGCTGCGTATGTGTAATTTGCTGTAAGCATTAAATAACAGCTGCAAGTAAAATTTATTAAAAAAATGGCTGTGCGTAAAATTTAAAGCAATTTTCAGGCATTTTACGCTTATTGATTTTGATGAGCGTACAATGCAAACAATATTGACCCACCCGCAGTGTCACAGTTGTAGCCTTTGGGCCAATTTTTGTTTTTTTTTACAGCAGTAGCCAAGAAAAGGGCTCAAAATCCAATCAAAATATATTGGCACATAAACATAATTGAAAGGACTACAAACGGAGCGTTCAATACATTAAAAAAGTTGAAAAAAGTAAAAGATGAACCAAAAGCTGTAGAAAACGCTTGGATTAGTCTTAAGACTGGACTAAACAAAGGACACATAAATGTGGCCCAACACTGATAGGATGTTTGTGAAAATATTGGTTGTGTTAAATAAAGTCTTCTTTTTTTGTGTGAGTAAATGGCTTGACTCAAATGACCCACATAAAAGAAAGTTTGGTTGCGACTTAATCCAATTTAAAAAAAAAAATAACATTGCATACTTTTGAGGGCAACGCGATGAAACTGAATAGTTGACGTAAAGGTTTGCGTAGTAGTTGTTGGGCTGAAGGATCAAGTTTTATAGGCACCACAGCTATTTGGTTGCAATAGGTGTAAACTTTAAGCTTTGGGAATGCTTAGCTCGGCCGTAGAGAAAAAATCCTTTTGCACCTTTAAATTAAAAACACGACAGTACGACAATAATTTCGCTCCTGAGAAAACTCCGGACCCGGGCGTATTCCCCCCATCCATTCGTTGGGGCTGCTGAGTGAGATTATGAAGCAGGCTAATTGCGGCAGGGTAAAGACAACTTTTAATTGCAGAGTTATAAAGGAGCTCGTTAAATAATATCTCGATTGTACTATTTTTTAAAGTATGAGTAAGGTTCATGTGCATCCCTTGTGACCATTTCAGGTTAGAAAGCTTGTCATTCAACAAATTTTTTCATTCAATATAATAGTAGCACTTCTAACAAAAAAATCACACCAAAACCCTTCCACCTGACCTGATTTCAAAAAAACAACCATTTAAAGTAATTTCCTTATCCTGCTGACATTTCCCAAATGGAAATGATGTCATCTGCATAAAGTAGAAATAAAGATTTTTCTGCAAAATGCACTGATTACATAAAAAGTTACCCTTTTTTTCTAGTGAACTTTGACCAAGTTGTTCACTTGTTTTTTTTAACAATTAATTAAGAGCTGTCTCCATCAGATAAATAACATTAAATATTTACAAGTACTTCCTCAATGGTACATCTTCCTATTTTTTGTAGTGCCATTTTCATAAATTTAAATGTTCCTTCCTAATTTGCATATGACAAATTTTTTAATTAACTTTGCACCTGGTCAAAAGTGACCATAAAACAAATCCCCGCAGTGTGGACACAATTATTACGGCCCACACATGTTAACCGAGTAAACTGGCCAACAGACCAATATGCAAACATGTTGCTAGCCAAACAGACTACCTGACTGGAAATACTATATATGAAGTATATGTATACATATACATGAGGCCCACTGGCACGTACAGGATATTCGCAATACTTTATATGCAGAATAAGCTATGTGTACATGTGAATCTGCTGGGTCGACTGTAGGATACTCTGCATGTACTTTTTCAAAAAAAAATCGAGTATACATTAATCTTGAATATCACTACTGTGTCCAAAAACTAGTCGGAATTTTTTTATAAATTAAAAATCTTTATTTATTTTTCGAAATCAATTTCGTCCCCTTTAAAATAGTCCCCTTCTGATATAACACATTTATGCCAACGCTTTTTCCAGTGCTCGAAGCATGCAAAAAAGTCTTCTTCCGGTATAGCCTTGTCTTGAATGTCTTCAATCGACTCAAAACGGTTTCCTCGGAATGGTTTTTTGAGTTTTGGTAATAGCCAGAAGTCACACGGTGCCAAATCAGATGAATAAGGTGGTTTCGGAACGATATTGGTTGCATTTTTGGCGAAAAAGTCACGAAGAATCAGTGCAGTGTGAGATGGCGCATTATCGTGGTGTAAAAACCAAGAGTTGTCTTTCCATAAATGCGGCCTCTTTTTACGAATAGCTTCACGCAAACGACGCTCAAATAGTGTTCCTTGTTGACAGTTTGACCAGGCGGAAGGAATTCATAATGCACTACACCACGAAAATCGAAGAAGACAGTCAACATCACCTTGATTTTTGAGCGACTTTGACGCGGTCTTTTCGGTCTTGCCTTACCTTTGGCACGATATTAACTCGATTGGTCGGTTGTTTCGGCGTTGTAAGCATAGATCCAAGTCTCTTCTCCCGTAATAATGCGTTTATAAACCGCCTGTCAGGGACCATTGTTTCACACATACCAACACGACTATGTTTTTCGAGAAAATTAATAATTTTTGGTAATAATCGAGAATTGACACGTTTGAGGCCCAAAACATCTTCAAAATGGTATTAATTGATCCTTTGGATAAGCCAATTTCATCAGCAATGTCTCTTATAGTTAATCGATTAATTGCTAGTACTAATTCTTTTACTTTTTGGATGTGAGCACCGTCAGTTGAGGTCGATGGTCGACCAGGGCGCTCTTCGTCTTCAACGTGCTCTCTACCTTCTTTGAATAATTGACATTAGGGTGGTAGCCGCTGTTATGATAGATTTTTAATCCGACGATATCAATAACGCCATTCGCTAATAAGTTTCCTTTTTCCCTGCATATACGTCTGTAAAATTAATAGACAATCCGAAGGTATTCCGATTTTCACTACTTTGCTCTACATAAATTTTAAAAAGTTATTTCCAATCAAGCAAGTTATGGTTCAAACAGTCTCAAGTCACTCTAAAAATTTTAAATAAATATTGATTTATTTCACTAGTTTACAAATTTGAAAAAATGTTGGTATCTTTAACGTTTTAGTCGAAAGCCGAAAATGCACTTAAAAAATGCAAATTTTCATTAGACGTTCTTCGAGATATTTCGAAAAAAACCTTTTTCGAATATAGAAACAAGAAGTGCCTCTACTTAACAACAATATATCTGGTTACTTGACTGTAGATATCAGTAACTAGAAAATAAAAAAAGTTGTTTGTGGGGGTGCTTAAAACTGTCCAATTAATATTATATTGTCTATGTATTATTTTTCGGTGCCAATCAAACTTTGCATAACCCGATGCGAATTTAAGCATCAAGTTACGTTTGTAGAGGGTATTTAAGAGCCCAAGTAGGCATGACTATTTTTTTTTTTGCCTTTTCAGTACTCCTCTAAGTATTGTACGTCGACAGACTGCCTTTGGCCTTCCCACTCGCCTGCTTCCTTGGGGGTTCCAGTCCAAAGATATCCTGACGATGCTGCTTCGGTCTTTTTTATCGGGAAGGAATCATTGGTATTATTTCTTCTTGTTTCAGTAATGGTTTTTTGTGAATCAGTCGAACTGATGATTGCGGCCGGATGCGACCTATCCCAGTGGTGGGGCTGCCACCTGTCACCATCGGGGACTGACGTCTCTAGCCTCTTTTTAATTTATTTCCTCACGCCCATAACGATGGAGTGCACAGTGTGCATAAGAGAAGGGCGGATGTTTTGCATTGAGGACTGGGCGCTGTGAGTTGTTGTTGTTGTCCGTATTAAATCCAACGCAAGCACGATGGGATATTGATAAGGTCAGATATTGAGAGTGCTCTGCAAGGTAGTTGTGGAATTCACGAATTTGTAATAAGAAAATTGGAGTAGTACGAGGGAAACGATTTTTCCCATAGGTCATGCCTCGTCATGAGTGGAGTACGATCCCACGACCTCTTGCTTCGTAAGCAAGCGCACTATCCGCTAGCCCACCGAGGCCACCATGACTAAAGCATTCTCAAATTCTTAGATATTAGATTAAAAAGCTAATTAAAAGTAAAAAGAATTGTCTTCTCAGCGTCTAGGGGGTGGATGTTTTATTCTCTTAAATGCCAAATTCCTTGTAAAACCGTGTTTAAGGTGAATGACAAAAAAACAAAATAATCATTTTATTTATTTTTATTTGTCTAGTATCAACTGGTTCGCCCTTGCGGGGCTTCGTCAAGCAAAAGTGCTTGTCAAACCTCTGGATACGATCAAAACAAAAGGTCTTGGCAGAGCGGACCTAAAGCTCCTAGTAGCATACCTAGCTGGCCACCACACTGTTAGATACCATCTACAGAAAATTGGCCTATCGGACTCTTCAGAGTGCAGGCTCTATCTAGAAGATAAAACTACCACACATATTCTCTCTGACTGCCCAGCGCTGGTATGGGACAGATCCTGTCACATGGGAAAGGAACGGATTAGTCCCTTCCATCTCAGGTCAATACCAACAAAAGACCTACAGAAATTCATGCGGAAAGCGAAAAGTCTTTTGCTTTTACTAAAGGGTATGGTACAAAAGACCTTTTGGTCGCAGTGCCTCACCTCTCTGTAAGGAACACTTTTAGGAAAAACAAAAATCAAACCCAGTAAGTCAAAAGTCTATTCTCGGGATAATCGTTTTAGTTTATTTAACAGATGCAGAGTACCTGTGATAAGTTCTCCTCTTAGGGTCTCCGCTTAGTGGAACAAATCTTTCCAGACTAACAGAGCTTCAGTCCTATCAATGCTGCCCTGGTGTTTTTTCTCCGCTATGTATTACACGACCCATCCAGCAATGTTATACTCCAATCTAGACCGGACCAAAGAAGTTTCTAAGAATATTTTTTCTCAAAGCCCCAAAATAAGCTGCATCTGTTTCTGTAAACGTCTAGGAATCAAATGAAAATTTTGGTAAAAAATTGATTTCCCAGCTGTTATGGTCTTTGAGAACTCTGTCACAGTGACGGACTGATATATCGATATCACTTCGTTTATAAATTTTGGATTCTTTTACATAAACTTTTAAGTATTGGAAATGCTCAATTTACCCAGTTACATACACATGCTAAAATGTAACATACCCTTTTAAGCCAGAACTACCTACTATATAAACATAAAAAAAGAGTTCTGTTTCAATTTAAAGCATTGTCTGTTGTCAGTTTGGTGCCCACCGGACCAGCAGTAAAACAATGCAGTGTGATTGATAATCTCTGTGGTTCGTATATCAAATTTGAAAATGGTCTAATTTTGTGGTAAATGATGTGGACTCACTTTGCTCGACGGTCTGTAAACGTGCTTAAAATACTCTGACAGACGCAGAATGTTGCATAATGTCGGTATTTTATTGCGCTGTCCGTTTATCGAATGCCTTTGTGAGTGTCATGCTATTGACAGCTATTTGAAGAGCATCAATCGAATAAATGTTGCTTCAAGCCAATAAAGAAGGAAATAAATGTTAGGCACATGTTTAGGAAGTTTATGAATGTACTTTGTACATTACCACAGGGGCTTAATTCTAAACCCATAAATTATATGGAAGTCATTTTTCATTTATCATATTGACAAACGAACATTGAAATTGTTCATTGAGCAATTTTTGGTAGATTCGGTATTTTGGTGGAAAAGTTTTTTTGTAGCTTGCATTAGCTGCACTGTAATAAAAACATGTAAACGGAATCTAGCATATATCACATATATGAATCGTTTTAATAGATAGTTTTATTTGAATACATTTTGAGAATATCGTAGGAATGGCCTTTATCATCAAAATATAATTAAGTGCTAGCACATTACTTTTGGTTGTGGCGGGAACAGCTGTTGTTAGGGCTAGCGCCATCTAGGAGACTTGCGCTGGCGCCCTGTTGGTTAAATCATAGGGCAGCACCTAATTTTTAGGCTATCAGAACCTAGACATACCAATTTAGACCGACTTGAAGATCCGGAATTCGACTTTTTTTGTGTGTATTACAATTTGCTAATTTCAACCCTTGAGTTCCACAAAGTAGGTTAGGTCTGACCATTTTCAACCTAACCATCTCAAATGCAAAATTCATGTAGTCCTTTGACTACATTTGATAGCCCTTTTTTCATTCATTTTTTGTCTCTTGGTACCTAAATATTGAGTAAATCGAATATATTCTAGAAGCAAACTAAAAAGCATTCCCAAAAATTATGAATATGTTAGGCAAGGTCCAAGTTTGGGTAACTGCTTCTTCAAGATTAAAATAACTAAAATTTATTAGGATGTATGTCTCAGGAGTTTCGACTTATCCGGAGTAGAGTTTAAATTAAAATTTATTGAATATGGGTGACATAAATTCAATATAATTGGTTAAGAATTTTGGAAATAAATTTTGTTTATGAATGCATTATTCATATTCATTTTTATTCGAAATAAAAACTAGTAGGGGCAAAGGCCTTAAACTCTACACTTTTTGTATGGCTTACACCAAAATTTATCGAGAACCATTAAATATTCCAAAATACAAAATGTTAAATGTGACATATCTGTTTAGAATTGCAGATATTAAGAAAGATAAAATCACAATTTTTTTTTCAATGAATTTTTGAGCACCTTTGGGACCTTTTGAAGTACTCCTATTTTAAATCCGTTTCATAAATTATTGATAAGTCTAGCCTATGGATTAGCTGTCTTTAAAATTTTTAGTTTTTTAAACTCGGAAAACATAAATTTTTTCTATTTAAGGGACGCTGCTTGACTACAGTAAAAATCACCTTATTTTGTAAATGCCAGATTTTAAAATTAATCCCGCAAAACAAGAAAAAATTATCTATAAGGTAGACCTAAAGATTAATTAATAAATTAAAATAAAAATATATAATAAAATCCTAAAATAAAATGATCGAATAATGATAAATGTATTTTAAAATATATAGAAGCGAAAAAGACCCTATTTATATCTTAATTTTGACAATTTTCTTATTTATGTTTACGATTTTTTTTGTTTAAAGTTCTATATTGTTTATTGTTGTAAAATTGAAATCAAAATTCGCTAAAAATCGTTTTTTAATATTTTTTCAGCTTAACCTATTATTATCATTATATAAAGAAAATTTCCGGAATTTGTGGTCAGAACTTAAGAATTTTGGATCTAGTTTAAAATTTAATATTTTTTTCTTAACTCCACATTTTGAATCTCATTTCAGTAATTTTTGTTCTTATTTTTTAGAATTAAAATCAAGATTGTAAAAATCTTAATTTTAGATTATATTTTATCTTATAAGTTTATATAAAACGGATAAGTACAGATCCAAAGCCATAAGACTCTTTTGGATATATTCGCTTTAAAGTTGGGAAAATTTCAGAACTTTATAGTTTATAAGTTTATTTTCATTTGTTGAATAATTAAATCTGTAAAAATCTGTAAAAAAAGTATACAAAAGGAAAGAAAAGTTACTGTCGCAGTGGAGTTAAATATGTTTCATCAAACTAAAATAAAATTCGGATCCACTATTAACGAAATTATTTACGGGATTTAAAGAAAACTAAGAACTTTCCCTCAATTCCTTAAATTTAGTCTTGGTTTGACTTGTTTGCATCATTAGAGAAAATTGAATTGCAGAGCAGCAATGGCAATTAACCCCAAAATTCTATCTACAAAGTTGTTGTACGCATGCATTGCACACGGAAGGATAAGTTTTGCATAGACTATCCGTATATGTGGCCTCCAGGTTGCCTCTAGGTTCCCTATCCCCTAGTTCGTTGTTAGAGCAGAAGACCAACATTGTCTTCATGCATGTTAGCATAACATTAGCATTTTGTATCCATCATCCATAAGCTTTAATCTGGTCAAGTGAAATTTACTCTGTTGCTTGATTGTTTGGGAAGAAGTTTACTTCATACTGCACTTTGGATAATAAAGAGGTGTGGGAACTTCTAGTGGGTTTAAAGACCTTACTGACTAGAAGCTAGGAGGTTTTTATACCATTTAGAAATACGGACAAATATATCATAAATTTGAATGATGCACTCAAAAGAAGGCTTAGCAGAATTTAAGTTATGGCTACCATTAACTCAAGTTCGTAATGCGATAAAGCTAAAAACCCAAATTTTACCTTCCACAGAAACAGGAATAAAACTCCTCATTGCTTTGTTAGAAAGCAAGGTAGAGCCACAAAAGGCTACACATCCTATGACATCCACATATATTTCTATTTATCTACAGCAAATCCTTCCCGTCTACAATCCTTAACTTATCAATGCAATTTATCAATTTTTCACCAATAAACACTTTATTTTTATTGAAAAACTATAAATAGCTGTTATGCTTCCAAACAAGTTTTACAAAATTTTTCTAATTGGCTCGTGTCTTACTTTTGGTGACTACGGTTTGCAGAAACTATTCAGGAATAGTGACATTCTCATGAAATTAATGCAAAATTTCCAACTTTGTTTCGTGGTATCACAATATTTTCTACCACAACAAATATTTGCTGACGCAAATTTTGAAGAATGTTGCTTTGACGCATTCAATCGTAATACTCTACACTGACGTTTATTCCTGGAACATGTTCACAGCTCACTAGTTCTTCCCACGCAGATGCCATCTAACCGGCTAATATAAAGCAGCCACAAGAATGAATATAACCTTCGTCCAACAACTTTGCAACTAGAAGCTGCATACTAAAAAGTCTCTTTTCCATTAAAGGCTACTACTAGGTAGCTCAAAAACTTTGTGCAAGTGACTTAAGTGTGACGTCACTAAGGCAGGCAGAGCAGCGTAACATTCTACGTAATATGACGTAGATGCAGCGCAAACTTACGTTTTTGGCTTAAATGTAACTTTTGCTCCATGAAAAAAGTTTAAATTCTACCAGGCATACGTTTTTGTTGGCAATATTTTAAATACTTGTCGAAAAAATAAATAAAATCATTGACTAATGGACCACAAAGAGCGTTTTTAATAATTAATAACATAGATCTAATTATATTTCAGTCTATGCCTGCGGCTTAGTTAAAAAAATGTGTTTTAACTTTTTAATATTCAATTAATATTTTAATCAAATTATTAGTTTGTGGTTAAATTTTGTACAAAGCTTATAAACTGGTTTATAAAAAAAACCACAACTTTTTTTAAATGTTCTTGAAAATATGCCAAACGTAATTTGTTTGTATGCTAACTTTTTATTATTTAATTAATATTTTTGATCAAATTATTATTTTGTGCTTACACTTTGTACAAGGCTTATTAACAATTTTTTTATCATCATTTATCTTAAAAAAAATGGTTTAATTCTCACTAATCCTTAAAAAAGGATTTTTTCTTTTTTTAACGTTCTTGGAAATATGTTAAACATAATTCTTTCGTATGTTAACTTTTTATTATTTAATTAAAATTTTTGATCAAATTTTTATTTTGGGCTGAAATTTTCTGGAAGTTAATTCAATTTTAGTCATCGCTTATCTTTAATAAATGCGATTTAATCAACACTAATCATTAAAAATATGATATTTTGATACCCTGTACCGTATGGTACAAAGGGTGTATGTATGTAACATATAGAAGGAGTCGTCGGGGACACCACAAAGTTACCTAAAATATGATCAGGGGAACTAGAGAAGTCGAAATACCCATGTCCGTCTGTCCCTCCGTCTGTCTGTTTGAACGTCTAGATCTCACAGATGGTACGAGCTAGAGTAAGCAATCTTTCACATTGGATCCCATATTATTCTCTAGGAGACAAGAGTATTTTATTTTTTTGATATCAGGGTTAAATTATATAGCTCTCATAGGAGTGTTTTAGACGACCTCGAAGAAAATAAAAGTTTTAGATGAATAACTCGTTTGTTTATAAAAATATCGTAACCAATTTTGGCATTCGAAAGTTTTTTCTTTCCCAAGCACTCTACTAAATTTGAACAAATATGTTGACTATATAATATAGCTCCCGTATGGCCGATCTTCCAAAAAATTGAGTTTTGAACAAAATTGGTTGTGTTTCCTTTATTTGCGAAGATATTGGACTTAAATTTGGCACTTGTAAGTTTTTATAGGTCTTAAGCATTGCACCAAATTTGATTAAAATCGGTTGACTATATCATATAGTTAACATAGGAACAATCGGCGAAAATAACTTTTTTTATACAAAATTCATTGTTTTGTTTGTTTGTAAAGATATTTGATTTAAATTTGGCATTCATTTTTAAGGTATTAAAGGACTGTGTCAAATTTGATCGAAATCGGTTGACTATATCATATATATATGTATATGTGTTCAAAAAGTAAGGTGACTTTGTATTTTTAAGAATAAATATTTATTTATTCATCAATATTTATGTTGTCCCCTTCAAAGTAATCCCCCTCAGATACAATACACTTATGCCAACGGTTTTTCCAATCCTGAAAGCACTTCTCCTAAGCACTTTTCGGTATAGCCTTGAGCTCTTCTAGCGATTTATCTCTTCAATCGTTGCAAATCTGCGTCCTTTCATAGGTCTCTTTAGTTTTGGGAACAAGAAAAAGTAACATGGTTTTTGGCCAAAACATCTCTCACAAGCAAAGATGAGTGAGCAGAGGCATTATCGGGATGCAAAAGCCATGAATTGTTTTTCCACAATTCTGGACGTTTTCTTCGTATTGCTTCTCGCAAACAGCGCATAACTTCCACATAATACTGTTTATTGACCTTACGACCATATGGTAAGAACTCCTGATGCACCACGCCATGGTAATCGAAGAAAACAGTGAGGAAAACTTTGACATTTGATCGAACTTGGCGTGCTTTTTTCGGCCTTGGCTCTTCTGGCCGCTTCCATTGGGACGATTGGGCTTTGGTTTCGATATCAGAACCATATACCCATGATTCGTTACCAGTTATGACCCTTTTGAGTAAATCTGGGTCGACGTTGACGTCATGCAACAGCTCTTGAGCGATGCTCATGCGACGGTTCTTTTGGTCAAAATTTAGCAATTTCGGAACAAACTTCGCTTGCACACATCTCATGCCCACAAGTTTCATGGCACGAGCCAAGCGATATACCAACATCCTCAGAAACTTCTCTGATAGAGTTTCGACGATTTTCCAAAACAATTTTCTTCACTGCCTGAACGTTTTCATCAGTTGTTGCCGTGCTTGGGCGTCCAGAGCGAGTCTCGTCATTGGCATCTTCAAGGCCATCTTGGAAGAGTTTGTACCACTTGTAAACATTTTTTTTACTCAGAACAGTTTCACCGTATGCTACTGTCAACATTTCAAGTGTTACGGAGCACTTAATTTTTTTTTTCACAAAATTTGATGCAAATCCGTTGATCGATATTTTTGGATATCAAAAAATCGCCGAGCACGCAAAACACTTATAACCTTTACGCCTCTCACAACCAAACAAAAAATGCCATTCCCTTGAAATTTGGTACAGATGTTCGGGAAGAGTGTACCAACACAACAAACCAAAAAAAAAATCGATAGTCGAAAATACGTTGCCCGCGAAATTTGAAAAGTCACCTTACTTTTTGAACACACCTCGTATAGCTCCCATAGAAACTATCGGTCAAAAAAAAATGTTTGCTTAAAAGTTCTTCTTTTTTTTTTGGATTTTTATGAAGGACAGGGTATCCCAAAGTCGTCCGCGCCTGACTTTACGTACGCCATTTTTTTTAAGAATATGTGATTGTTAAAAAAATGTATTTTTATTTATTAATGCTGCCAACTTAGACTTAAAAAAATTCTTCAAAAATATTCAGACGTGTAATAAAAATAAAATAAAATCGAAAAACAAGATTTTGTTTAAACTTAGTTTAAAATCTGAAATTTTGCAAAACATTTTTTTTGCATTATTTATCATTAGTTTTCCAAAATTGATGGGGGCACTTTCCAGTATATTATCCTGCTTACCCCTTTAATCTAAAAATTTCGAAAAATATTAAAAAAAAAATCATTTCAAATTTTATATTTTCATATTTCATTTTAATAATTCACAATAAATATTTATAAATAAATTTGTTTCTTGGCTCCATGAATAGTTTATATATATTTTATTATATTTGCATGCAAATTGGTTTTCAGTTGCAATATTATATTACAAAAAAA
This sequence comes from Chymomyza amoena, assembly GCA_037043745.1. Lineage (NCBI taxonomy): Eukaryota > Metazoa > Arthropoda > Insecta > Diptera > Drosophilidae > Chymomyza > Chymomyza amoena. Next base: position 34,437 of record JBAMAX010002570.1, read on the forward strand.
ATCCAATTTATGCGTATAAGTCATTTAGTTGGAATTTCCCAAACATGCAATCCACAATTTTATATTTCGATTGTTGCAAGCTTCTTATATAGCAGCTCAGTTAAAGCCAAGTTAAGCCGACATTTTATACCAAAATATGTACTTTCTTATACCAATCACTTACATATAGCCTACATAAACTGCACTACTTTAAGTTTTCACTTCAGTAAGCCAAAAGAAAAATGGCGTCTAACGTGCAAGTGAGCGGAAATGCGACACTTTGTCACGCACACACACGCACGCACTCACACACACACACACAGCTGCAACAAAACAAAATGGAGCATGAATTTCCTTCCATTGCTATTTGGTAACATAATGATATATTTTTACATAAAATATGTAAAAAGGTAAATTCAAATGCAAATTGCAATGGAACGTGTATCATGGAAATGCAGCTTACTCGAAAGTGATAGAAAATTACCAACAATTTCCATGAGTAGGTGATACGAAACCAACCTCAATGCGTATCGTCTCCTGCTGCTTCTCAATTGTTGGAAACCATCGAAACCAGGATATTTTGCAAGCATGTAATTTGTGCTTCGACTTGTAAGCGATAAGTTATTAGCTATTTTGATGCTAATGAATAACATGCGTGTGAAGTTTTTCCTGTGAGTCCTTGATTGCTACCCCAGCGCGGGAGGAACTATTTAATTAGGTAATTAATGCTATGAAATGTTGGCAATTTCCATTACATTGTTGGTTGAACAAGCTTGTTACTTTATTTAAGAATTATTGCCCGAGGACATGCAAGTTTTCGACATGTTTGATAGATGTTTACGTTGCTCAGAGTGCTTTTAGCAAATGGAAATACTATATATACACGATTTAGTAAACATGCATTAATTTTTGAAAACGGACCCCATAAGTGGGCATTATACTACTAATTGTACACTTTATCTTAATGTATGTACAAACATATCAATTAAATCATTCTTTTACCAAAATATGATATTATGTGGGTAATAAAAGTTGCGATAGAAAATTCTTAAAAGGATTTATGGCTGCTGATAGTTAGTGATGTGCTTAGCGCTCGCGTGAGTCACGAACAGCGCACTGAGTCGGGTAGGCATGTTAGTAGAGTTGTAGTAAGTAAGTAGCTCATCGTATGTCCTTTAGCGATATCATTAGATAAAGTGTACAATTAGTAGTATAATGCCCACTTATGGGGTCCGTTTTCAAAAATTAATGCATGTTTACTAAATCGTGTATATATAGTATTTCCATTTGCTAAAAGCACTCTGAGCAACGTAAACATCTATCAAACATGTCGAAAACTTGCATGTCCTCGGGCAATAATTCTTAAATAAAGTAACAAGCTTGTTCAACCAACAATGTAATGGAAATTGCCAACATTTCATAGCATTAATTACCTAATTAAATAGTTCCTCCCGCGCTGGGGTAGCAATCAAGGACTCACAGGAAAAACTTCACACGCATGTTATTCATTAGCATCAAAATAGCTAATAACTTATCGCTTACAAGTCGAAGCACAAATTACATGCTTGCAAAATATCCTGGTTTCGATGGTTTCCAACAATTGAGAAGCAGCAGGAGACGATACGCATTGAGGTTGGTTTCGTATCACCTACTCATGGAAATTGTTGGTAATTTTCTATCACTTTCGAGTAAGCTGCATTTCCATGATACACGTTCCATTGCAATTTGCATTTGAATTTACCTTTTTACATATTTTATGTAAAAATATATCATTATGTTACCAAATAGCAATGGAAGGAAATTCATGCTCCATTTTGTTTTGTTGCAGCTGTGTGTGTGTGTGTGAGTGCGTGCGTGTGTGTGCGTGACAAAGTGTCGCATTTCCGCTCACTTGCACGTTAGACGCCATTTTTCTTTTGGCTTACTGAAGTGAAAACTTAAAGTAGTGCAGTTTATGTAGGCTATATGTAAGTGATTGGTATAAGAAAGTACATATTTTGGTATAAAATGTCGGCTTAACTTGGCTTTAACTGAGCTGCTATATAAGAAGCTTGCAACAATCGAAATATAAAATTGTGGATTGCATGTTTGGGAAATTCCAACTAAATGACTTATACGCATAAATTGGATTTTTTTTGTAATATAATATTGCAACTGAAAACCAATTTGCATGCAAATATAATAAAATATATATAAACTATTCATGGAGCCAAGAAACAAATTTATTTATAAATATTTATTGTGAATTATTAAAATGAAATATGAAAATATAAAATTTGAAATGATTTTTTTTTAATATTTTTCGAAATTTTTAGATTAAAGGGGTAAACAGGATAATATACTGGAAAGTGCCCCATCAATTTTGGAAAACTAATGATAAATAATGCAAAAAAAATGTTTTGCAAAATTTCAGATTTTAAACTAAGTTTAAACAAAATCTTGTTTTTCGATTTTATTTTATTTTTATTACACGTCTGAATATTTTTGAAGAATTTTTTTAAGTCTAAGTTGGCAGCATTAATAAATAAAAATACATTTTTTTAACAATCACATATTCTTAAAAAAAAATGGCGGCCGCGTAGGTCAGGCGCAGACACGACCATAAAATCGAAACTTTAAGCAAACATTTTTTTGACCGATAGTTTCTATGGGAAATTGCCGAATTGTGTTCAAAAAGTAGATGACTTTTTCAAATTTCGCGGGCAACATATTTTCGACTATCGATTTTTTGGTTTGTTGTGTTGTACTCTTCCCCGAACATCTACATTACCAAATTTTCAGCATTTTTTGTTTGGTTGTGAGAACGTAAAAAATTATAAGTATTTTCGACATTTTTTTGATATCAAAAAATATCGATCAACAGATTTGCATCAAAATTTTGTGAAAAAAAAATTGGGAATAACTCCACATGTTTAAATGTTGACAACATACGGTGGGGTATTCTGGCAAAAAAATGTTTACAAAAGTGGTACAAATACTTCCAAGATGGCCTTGAAAAATTGCCGAATGACGAGACCATCTGGACGCGGCGCAACAACTGATGAAACGTTCAGGCAGTGAAAAATTGTTTTGGAAAATCGTCGAAACTCTATCAAGAAGTTTCTACGAGGATGTTGGTATGTCGGCAACCTGTGATGTGCACTTGTGGGCATGAAGATGTGTGCAAGCAATTTGTTCCGAAACCCCAAATTTTGACCAAAAGAACCGTCGCATGAGCATCGCTCAAAAACTGTTGCATGACGTCAACGTCGACCCGAATTTAAAGGGGTCATAACTATTGGAATCGTAGGTATATGGTTCTGATATCGAAACCAAAGCCCAATCTGGAAAAATTTCGGCCAGAGGAGCCAGAATTGAAAAGCACGCCAAGACAGTTCGATCAAATGTCAAAGTTTTTGCTCACTGTTTTCTTCGATTACCGCTGGCGTATTGGTCGGGAAGTTCTTACCATATGGTCGTAGGTACTCAATGGGCGGTATTATGTGGAGTTATGCGCTGTTTGCAGTATACGAGAAACGTCAAGTTGTGGCATGGCACACGCTCCGATAATGCCTCTGCTCACTCATCTTTGCCCGAATATTTTGGCCAAAAACCATGTTACTTTTCTTGTTCCCAAAACTAAAGAGACGAAGGACGCAGATTTGCGGCGGTGAGAGAGATAGATCGCTAGAGAAGAACGAGAACTACACTGCCGAAATGCTTAGGAAGAATTCTTTCAGGAGTGGAGAAAAACCGTTGGCGCAAGTGTATTGTCACGAGTTACTGAGAAGGGGACAACATAAATATTGATGAATAAATAAATATTTATTCTTAAAAATACAAAGTCACTGCCCCTTTTTGAACACATATACATATATATGATATAGTCAACCGATTTCGATCAAATTTGACACGGTCTTCTTCTATAAAAATGAATGCCAAATTTAAATCAAATATCTTTACAAACAAACAAAACAATGAATTTTGTATAAAAAAAGTTATTTTCGCCGATTGTTCCTATGTTAACTATATGATATAGTCAACCGATTTTAATCAAATTTGGTGCAATGCAAGACCTATAAAAACTTACAAGTACCAAATTTAAGTCCAATATCTTTCGCGAAATAGGAATTTTAACCAATTTGTTCAAGGCTCAATTTTGGAAGATATTTTGGAATATTGCATAGTCAGCATATTTGTTCAAATTTGTAGGTGCTTGGGAAAGAAAAAAACTTTCGAATGCCAAAATTGGTTACGATATTTTTATAAACAAACTTGAGTTATTCATCTAAAACTTTGACTCTTCGAGGTCGTACTCTATGAACTTATATAATTTAGCCTGATAAGGTAAAATACTCTTGTCTCCGGAAACAATATGGGATCCAATGTGAAGACCCAACACTCCCAAAATATTGCCA
>JBAMAX010002571.1:0-34837 GCA_037043745.1 Chymomyza amoena
TGCGTGTTTGTTAGTGTATTTATATCTTTTGGTTATATCCGTATATGGCATGACTGGCAAAGCCTTTTTATTGTTAACTCAATGCGTATTTCCGCTGTAAACGGAAATTACATAATACTATTTATAAATGCTTGAAATAAAATTTGTTATACTTGTAGTCTTTGATTTTATTGAGCCGTTTCCTTTCCTTAATTAGCTTTGAGTTTTTGCTTTATTGATTTTTTATGCTTTTTTTTATTTGTTACTTTGGCATAAAAGATTTTAAGAGCATTTTTTAAATTTTTGATAGTTTATTTGCCAGACGGTTTGTCTATTCATGTGTTATAGAGTTCTTTTTATTTTTTCCTATTTGAAAATGCCATTCTGTCATGTTTAGTTTTTTTAAGGCTTTTTGCGGCTTGTAATTCACAACTAGTTAAAACCGTGCTAGGCTAGTATACTTTTCGAACTTCAACCAAACAAATCTTTTTTAGTTGTTTTTAATTTCTGCTTTAAAAATTTAATATTTTTCGTAAAGATTTGGTTATTCAGATCATGCATATAGATCAGGGATGAACGATAGGCTGTGAATTGTTGTGACCTGGTGACAAAAAATATCAGTGATATAAAGGTACTAACAGATGATCACTGAGTAGTTACTCATCTGTTAATTATAGATGACAAAAGAATCTCGGAGAGTCTTTTGTTTATAGAAAGGGGACAAATGGTTAACAGTATATACTTCACATGAACATATTCTATAATGGCTCTGCTGCCTTGCATTCCTACCAGCGTTACAAACTTGGTATGCCTTAGTTTGTTTGGTGCAGGGTAACAAAAATACACTCTTCTCTAACTGCTGCAAGTATTGCCAATTATAAGTAAAAATGTAACCAAATGTCATACTAGCCCAGTGTTACTTTAATTGGGTGATTTGCAGGAAATATAATACTATCCTGTCAGCGTTTATTATTCCTGTTGAAATTCTTAAAAAATACAGCTTTATCTACCAATCTTTTGTTTCATTTTCTTTTTCACACCAAATAAACAAAAATATGTAAATAAATCCACAAAAGTTATATTCATCAACGGAGCTATTGTCTGTTTCTATCACTTTTTCTGACATCTGCATTTCCAAAAAAAAAACAATGCCGAAAAGAAAAAAAAAATACCAACCTATGTAATAGTTTTTGTTCTATACAACCATTGTTAAATTTAACTATCTCTCTCTCTTCATTACAGAGACTTCCTGACTGAATGTCTATTTCCATCACCAACGCGTCCATATGAGTTGCCATGGGAGCAAAAAACGATTTGGGCCATTATTTTTGGCCTGATGTTGTTCGTGGCAATTGCTGGTAATGGCATTGTGCTATGGATAGTAACTGGTAAGCTTTTAACAATGATAGCTATTAGGTTCCCTATTGCCAAATATGTCACGTTAGGCATGTACCAGAGAATGGCTCAATTAGTCTAATGCTTTTAGCTGGATATTTGGCTTATACTATATGTATATTAGAAAGCTACGCGAAAATTTCAAACATTTCAAAAATATTTTGCATACTTATTAGCGCAAATATTTGCAATGACAACAAGCATTCGCCCCGTGGCACTGAGCCTGGCCATAATGCTTGTTGACTTTCATTGGCTTTATCTAAACAATTTCCGGTATTTTGTCTTCGTTGTCACGTTTTTTGAGATTTTTTTTTTGGTTTTGCTTTTTTGCAGGACATCGCAGCATGCGCACCGTTACAAATTACTTCCTGCTTAACCTTAGCATTGCGGACTTACTGATGTCGTCACTAAACTGCGTTTTCAACTTTATATTCATGTTGAATTCGGATTGGCCATTTGGTTCGATTTATTGCACTATCAATAATTTTATGGCCAATGTTACTGTCTCTACATCGGTCTTCACTTTAGTGGCCATCTCCTTTGACAGGTGAGTGTTACGTCTGGTGAGAATGCTGGGCATGACAGGAATAATTGCAAGTACTGGCATGGAGGCTGTGGCTGCTCAATTTAATCCGCTGTGAGCTTTGCTGTTGCCTTCACTGCTTCCACTTCAATTCATTGCGTCTCCTTTGGCTTCCGGTATTTACTTTTTTTTTCGTTTCTTATTTGTTTTCCCATTGCTCTTGTTCTTTTCCACAGATATATAGCCATTGTGCATCCACTGAAGCGGCGCACATCGCGTCGCAAGGTACGCATCATACTGGTCCTGATCTGGGTTTTGAGTTGTGTCTTGTCGGCACCTTGTTTACTCTACTCCAGCACCATGACAAAGCGGTAAGTGAAGAGTGGCAATTTGGTAACAATGCCGAGTGAAATATTAAAAAAAATTGTCTTAGTAGTAACAGTGAACAGGGGCGGATTTAGGCGCAGTGCACCTGGAGGATAGTACATTAAATAAAGAGTGGATGAAATTTTCATAGCACGTTAGAGAACCTGTTTTAAATCTAAAACCAAAGAGCCAAAATATATTTAAAATATTTCGGTGTTGGGGCCTATGTTATAGGAAATGATGGTACCGCAATAAACTTCATACCAATTTTAACCGAATTATTCCCTATAATAACAATATTTGATTCAAGTTATTATTTCGTGTAACTAGTGAACTAATTTTTTTTCTCAATAGCCCGTTAAGGGATCGCCTTACGCCACCATGTCTGAGTTCGGTATTCCTGCAAAGCTGATTCGTCTTTGCAGAATGACATTGAGCGGCACCATCAGCTCTGTCAAGGTAGGAACGAACCTCTCCGAACCTTTCAATACTGTTCGAGGTTTCAGACAAGACGAACCTCTATCATGCGACCTCCTCAATTACGTGATGGAAGGGGTACTGCGGAAGGCCGGTGTACATCGCAATGGCATTATTTTTTACAAGCGGTAAAGATTCCAAGCGGTTCAGATTCTTGCAAACGCTGATGATATCGATATCATCGGGCGTTGTAAGCGAGATGTTACTGCTCCATTTTCCGCAATAGAAAAGGATTCAGCGAAAGATTCTGGCGGTAAAGGAGTGCAAGACGAAGTATATGCTGCCTTCAACCAGGGACGCACGGCGTCTGGGCTTCCATGTTTCAGCGGACCGCTATACTTTTGAAGTGGTCAAGGAATTAACGTACCTTATCACGTACCTTAACACCGAAAATGACATCAGCCTGGAGATAAAACGAAGGATCACACATGATCTCAGTCAGCAAATGTGTAGCAGAGACCTCTCTCGAACAAAAAAAGTAGCACTCTCCAAGGGGCTCATCTTGCCCGAACTTTTATGCGGCGCAGAAGCATGGGCTGTGTTACGGACAGATGCATCTGCTCTTGGGGTGTTTAAGAGAAAAATTCTTCGTAGAATCTTCGGTCCCGTTCGTTTTCAGGACGACTATCGCATACAGATGAACCACGAGCTGTCCGAGCCCAACGGCGACATAGATGTTGTCCAGCGCATCACAATACAACGTCTGCGCTGGCTCGGACATGTCGTACGTATGGATAACGATGCTCCAGCGAAAAAGGTATTCGAAGCGAAAGCCGACGAAGGAAGACGAAGGGGACGACCACGACTCCGATGGAAAGATCAAGTGGAGGAGAACCTATCCTCCCTTGGTATTTCTAATTGCAGAAGGCGCGCGCAAAGCCGCCTGGCGAAGACTATTGAGGTCGACCGCAATCCGAAAACGGGTTGTCTTGGCCACATAATGAATGAATTTTCTCAAGTTGTAACATTGAACGATCTAGTATCAGCTTCCATGGAAAGACAGATATAATAAATAGTGAAACATGAAATAACATGTGCTGTGATTTGGCATGAAATTCCATTTCATCGTTTAGGTGATGTAACATTTAGAATAGATTGAAATACTTTGTAAATCTTTGTCGATAGTGGGGAGGAGCTACATAATTTTAAAGAATGTTTGAATTATGCTTATGTTTCTTTTAAAATTTATGGAAATATTTATTTACAATATTTATTCCAAATCGAGGCCCCAAATTATGAGACTTTCTTTTAAATTAAAAAAAAAATGTACACACCCCTGCAATTGCTGAGTCCGCTCCTGGCATCTATAGTAGTAAAGGCACAAGAGTACTTTTTTTGCTCTCTAGCATCCAGCTTAGGTAAACATAAATAACACTGTAAACCGTAGTTCAAGTCATGCTAGAATTTTTGGCACTCAAGTCACCTGCAGAGTTTCTGACACTCTCGTGACCCACCTGCTGTTTCTTTATTGATTTCAAGACGCGTGAAACAAAAACAACAACGAAAAACGTGCAGAAGGTTTCTCTCAGGTCCTGCCACCTCAGCCGTGCAAAGAAGCGAAGTTGCTTCCTTTATTTCATTGACTTATGATGGCAGCAACCAAGTGAAAATATGAGAATTTTATTTTCAGGAAATTCAGTGGGTGCCCGTTGTTACTATTATGTACATAATGTACACATACCTGTCTATATATCTTTTTAAGTAGCCTCCATTGTTGCCAAATATATTTTGACACCGCATGTGTCAAATTTATAAAGCTTTTTATTAGATTGATTGGGCTTTCTTTTATTTTCTAAAGTGTCTATGAATAAAAAGCATATAAATACTTTTTATATATAAAAAAAAGGCTCCTTAGTAACAGTAATTTATAAATGAATATTTTTTGGGCAACTCATCCAGGGCTTTGTTATTTTTTTTTATTCGAGTTGGTCAAAGTTTTCTATTGCTTTAATATTTAAAATTTGGGCAAAAATGTCTTTTTGATTTATTCAATTTATGCAATGATACAATTGTGAAGAGGGTAGATTTTATTGGATGTGAGTCTTTTAATGTGAAGATGAAAGCCCCTATATTAAAAATGATAAGGATCTAAAGTTTGTCGATTGTTTCATGAACCCAAAATGTCAGTGTAAATGCTGGCCAAATAGTTCAAGTTTCTATTCCGAAATGGCAGCTTCAGATATTGTGGCAAAGATGGAAAAATGATGCTTTACAGTTTACATCAAAATTTGTTACACTAAGAAGCTTTGGGACCAGTTATTGCCATTATATCATAGTAAAAAATGAGTTTCAGCTGAAAAAAAATAATTTGTTGATTGAATTCACGGATTGTTTGGGGTCTGACACCAAAAAGCATTTAAATTTATTTTTAATCGGAGAATTACGTGAAAATTGGATTGGCTTGGTAGAAGCTCCCAGCTAAGTTTAGAAAACAAAGTTCGGCTTTACAAGGTCATTTTGAAATCTATATGGACTTTTGCTAGAAGACAAGGAATTTACCTTAGTAGCTTTTCTAGATATTGAGGGCGCTTTAAATAACATCCAGCCTGAGGCGATTACGAATGCGTTGACAGAACTGGGCATCCCTAAATCTCTAGTGAATCTCATCAAATTAATGCTGCTAAGCAGATTCGTAAATTCAACGATAGTAGATTCGGAGGTGCGCAGAACGGTCACAACAGGTACCTCTCAAGTAGGGGTCCTATCTACTCTCTTGTGGGTTCTAGCTCTTGCGGAATCTGGAAGAGAGTAGACATAAAGTTGTCGCATATACGGATGATGTTGCCTTGGTTGTAAGGGGGAAATTTCCGAACATCCTCTGCGAAATCATGCAAAGAATACTGAATGAAGTCGATCGGTGGTCCAAAGCATGTGGGCTAGGTGTTAAAGCCAGCAAAACAGAACTTATTATGTTCACAAGAAAGCACAAATTACCAGATGTTAGAACACCCGTGCCTAAATGGAACCACACTAACATTTTGCGAAAAAGCACGTTACCTAGGACAGATTTTAGACAGGAAACTGCTTTGGAACCTAAATGTTGAAGATAGAGTGGGAAAAGCAGCAATAGGTTTATATGCTGCATATATTGCCAATAGATCTATATAGTAAGCAAATAGCAGTGAAATCGGCCTTAGGGCTAAGAGAATCTTCGCACACTCGACTATTCTGCGCTAATTTCCGCAAACTCCTAGAACCACCGACTTTTCTAACTTAATGGAGACAAACCGTTCAGTGTAAGTTTCCCATCTCGTGACGGATCTAAACCCACTGATCAGGTGGGAGGGGGTGTCTATTCGGAATCGTTGGGCATTAACAAATTCTTCCGCTTGCCAGATCATTTTAGTGTTTTCCTAGCAGAAGTCATAGCTATAATGGAAAGTATTCTTACTAATTAAGAATCGTGTTTTAACCAAAAGGGAAATTTAGATCTGTTCAGGCTTCTTTAAAGCACTGCAATCAGTAAGGGCTCACATCCAAAACAGTAATTTAATGTTACGAGCTTTTACGAGATGCTACTAAATACATACTTCACAATAAATTTGCTTTGGGTACCACGCCACGATAGGGACTCCTACTGGACATTGTATTATTGATAGACACGCCAATAGATTGGGCATGGCGCATTTTGACTACTGTAGAAGCTGTCAGGAGGTATAAGAGAAGGAAACAGTGGAGCACCTCCTGTGTGGATGCATGGCACTATGCAGGAGGAGACTGAATACACTGGGTTCCGAAACTTTTGGGAATATTACTGAAATTGGAGAAATCAGAATCAATAAGATTAATTCGTTTATTAAATTGACAGGTTGGTTCAAAGAGGATACAGGAGAGTAGAGGACTGACTCAAGTCGAATCACAACAGGCCTTTCATAGGCCTAGGTGTGTCGAAATGGCAACCACTTCTACCTACCTACCTATGCCATCCAAAGTTTGATAGAAAAAAGATATCATGTACAAACCGAACCAGCTTATATTTCCAGGGGGTGGTACCTTACTTATAGACTTAGAACATGGACATTTTTGAGCCTTTTTTACTGTATTATTAGCTGGTGTTAAAAATTAAATAATGAAAAGAAAGGTTGTAATTAATCTAAAAACTTCCGACCAGAAGGTCGGCACCCGAGCCGCTAAGTGACCAAAAATTAAGTATAATTTTTAATTACAAAATATTTACTTAAAACAAAAAAGGTTGTCAACACCTGCACTTGCCCGTACTACGCTTAGCATTGAAAACGATATTAATTCAACCATTTTTGCTCAGTTTATTTTAAATGTATATAGTTACATAAAACATAAATATAATTATTAGGTGTAGCTCGGTACAATCAATAAATTAACTTTTTCGTAAAAACACTTAAAATAAAACTATTTTGGCTCGGTCGCCCCCGCACTTTCCTTAATTTCTCCAATATTTATCCGATTTTGTGGCACTGATTTTACATTAGCTTTTTTTGGGGAACAATTCAGGAAGCAAACTTATTGAAGAAAACTTTGGAGGTTACCAGCAAAACATAAAATAAATGGGGAAAACTTGATTTTACAATAAAAAGCCGAAAATTTAAATTTAATATAAAAAGCATTTCGAATTTACTTATTAAGTTTTTTTGTACAACATCCTAGCGTCTCTCAGGCTGTACTCCTAAATTCGAATTTATGCATAGTTTTGTGAATTTCTTCAGTATGAGCTGCAGCTTTTTGGCTTAGTCTCCGCTTATCATTAATAATTTTGCAGTTTTATGGAGAGTGCCAACGAGAATGTTGTTTACCGACATTATGTGAATCCAAGAAAGGTTATTGACATCTTACCAGCTCATTAAAAGGACCTTGTTTAATAAGGCGTTCAAAGTGACCTTGCTAAAGATGACTCACAGTTCTTAAGGCAAATTTTTGTTTACTTTGAAAGCAAATTCAATTTGTGCTGAGTCAATTTTGGCACGTTAAAAGAGTTGGGAATGGAATAAACGGCTTCTTTGTGTAAGTCACAAAAATGATTTAATAAATTATCACCTTTGTCTGAATTGAAAAAGTTCTAATAATAATATATTGTGTACAAAATAATTATGGTTTTATTCAGCCATGCTCCGGAAACCGAAAAAACCAAACCGAATAATTTTATTCTGATTTGGTTTTGCATGCTCCGGAATCCGAATTTTTTGTCGATAATTTCCTTTTTTATTTAGGATACATTTGTATATTTCCTTCATTTTATCGCTAAATTTACATATAGTATGTTATGATGTAACCAGCTGACTGCCTTTTGTTTGAATGCCATTTATTTTTTCTATTGCTTGTTTTGAAGCTTAAAGAAGACGTAAAATTATTAAGAATTCAATCCATTAGCAACAAACATTCGGTTTCAAAAGGAATCCGAATAAATGGTTCTGATTCCGGATAATGGCTGATTATCTTTTTTTTTTGTATTATGTATTAATAGGGGACTCCGCATCTGCGTGCTTCGCATGCAAATCTCCCGTCGTCTTTAATCATTTCAGTTCATCCAGATATACCTTGTACACGTATTTATTTTCAGAATATTCATCCCGTTGCCATGTTACTGTCAGTCGCTAACACTTTACAATACTCCAGAACAGAAAACAGTCTTAAAAAGTTTTAAGGTCCAACACCCTACAAATTCAAATTTTGTTTTTAATATAATATTAATGGATAATAGCAATTCTCTTCAATATTTATGATGCGACTATAGATGTCTTATATATTAATCAAAATATTTTTTTATTTTACGTATTTTATCTATATAAAGATACGCTTATTTAAGAGAGCAAGAGAGCGTGATAAATGATGAAAAGAAAAATTTGATCTGTATGAAATATATTAGTTTCAAACAGACAAACTGATAGTCGGATGGACCTTATATCTTAGTTTATAAAGTCCTCTTTACCTAAAAATACAGAGTTTTCAGAAGACGGTTTTCCATTTTAGGATACCATGCACAAGTGCTAGAAGTAACATCGATGCTATATCGACGTCATGATATTTTAATTTTTTCCAATAATCGATATTTTATTTTGATTTTCGTTATCGAAAAATACCTCTGTATTGCAAGGGAAGTAAAATTACTCTAGCCAGAGGAAAGAAATGCCTCTGCCTTAAATCTGGAATACCACTTGCGCCTATAGGTACTGATTGCAGTTATTAACATTATTTCTACTTTTCAACAAACCTTTTGTTACTGAGCATAAAAAATTACCTTTACTGAATCTTTATTTTACTACCTGAGTATCGTTCTTAAGAGTTGTTTCAATGCAACTTGCAAAGAACCTTATCTAAAAGCTATTTTCTTTGCAACTTTATTATTATTTATTATTATACGATACCATAAATGTGCCCAAACATAACCCTTTTTCAAGAAGTCAATTCATATACGCTTAGCTCCTTTGTCCTTTACATTGACATGCTACACACGCACACGGATCCAACGGATCCAAACAACAAAAACAAGGGTGCTTAGGTTAAAGCCCAATATTTCCATTTAATTCAATAAACGCTCCATGCCGTGCAATTGACAGGCCGCAGCGTCCTTGGTGTTTTCCTGGTTTGTTCCCCTGGTCCAGAGTGTGTCCAGCATTATTACCTGTCGTCCTTTTCACAAGTCGCATTGTTAATGGCCTTGGCTTCCATCAAATTGTCGACGACACTGTGAAATGGCGGCATCATTTCTTTTTAAGTGCTCCCGCCGGTGGTGCGCAGAGGGCGCATAAAATTTGTCATAATTTGGCAAATTAAGTTTTCAATTTGTTGCACCCGCCATTGGGGCAGGGACGAGACGACTGGGGTCCGAGCCTTAAAGTTGTGGTTGCCATAGCAAGGTGCCAGATGAAACAGTAGAGCATAAATTGCGTGTTTGTGAAAAACGAACAAACATTTTGATACATTCTGACAGGGATACAACCAACTCCTACTCCTTGACAATCCCAAATTGTACTTTTTCTTGTTGCCGGAGAAAATCATTCATTCAATAGAACGCAAAAAATTGTTCAGACACGAAAGTTTGCTTTCTTGTTAGGACAATTTATGGCAGCTTCTAACAAAAGGTATGGGAAGTGTTGATGCCCATGATAAATATTTTACTTGGAAACAAAAAGGGAAAAGTTTTTTACTTCTTTGGAAATTTAATTAAAAGCAATTAGACCGACTATAAAACAATTAAACAATTAGTGAAAGTATTTGTGTTGTGTATATATTATATAATATATATGTTTTTATTTATTATTGCAGCTACTATAATGGAAAGTCGCGGACCGTTTGCTTTATGATGTGGCCAGATGGACGTTATCCCACGTCTATAACCGATTATGCGTAAGTATAAGAAATTCCGAATTATTAATTATGTACCAGACAAAATGGCATTGTAAGCCGCTTAAGTAAACATTTCTGGGAATTTATGTAATAAAGCGATTAATTAAAAACGGATTCTGTAAGCTCCTTAGCGAGATCGTTTATGTAAATTTATGCATGGAAAGAGATACACTCCTAATTAGTGTAAAATAAATCGATTTAGTCTTTTATGCAACATTAAGAGATTAAGTTGAGCTTCGGGTTGTAAATCTACCTTAAATTTGGTGTTAAGGGTTTAAGGGTCAAACGATAGCTTCGGCATCTCAACAATTACCTTTAAATTAAAGAATTATGCTTAATTACTTGTTAATGTTAAGTTTCCGCAAAGAAATTGAAGTTAAGTTTCTGCGCTGAAAACTGGTTTAATTTAAGGTATGGCAATGCTGCTCTCACTGACTACAACAAGGACATCAGAAACTCTAAAAGGGAAACCTGGTAGAACTTCTGCAATAATGTCCAAAACCTTACAGAGGCGGCTAGACTTCAGCGAGTCATGACCAAAGAGTCCTCAAACGGGGTGGGTTGAGCAGGATTGACGGTTCCTTCACTTCAGACCGTAGGAAAACTTTGGAGCTTTTGCTACAAACTCACTTCAATCTGCAGCGGGGATGCCCAACTCTTCGATTAGATCGAGAAAAAACCTCCGAGGGGCTGCCAGAATATCTGGTACTATATTCGATGCCGACAAAGTAAGATGGGCAATTGGCTGCTTTGAACCTTTCAAGGCACCTAGTGAAAACGGAATTTTTACAGCAATTCTCCAGAAATGTCTGCATTTCATCCGAAGCCCACTGATTTGTCTGTTTAGAGCAAGCTTTGACTGGGGATACATACCTCACTCTTGAAGGAGAGTACGGGTTGTCTTCATCCCCAAATCTGGCAACAGGCCAATAGACAAGCCCTAGTCATACAGACCAGTCAGTCTAACCTCATTCCTTCTGAAAACAGTAGAGAGAATTCTCGATCTGCACATCAGAAACAAACTGCATGCCGCGAGCCCGCTGCATCCAATGTAGTTTGCCTATTCCAAAGGGAAGTCAACAGAGATTGCCTTACACCACCTAGTCAGAAAGATTGAAAACACTTTCTACTCCAAGAACATAGCTTTGTGCGCATTCCTGGATGTCGAGGGAGCTTTCGACAATACTGACTTTGGTTGTATCTCTAGAGCGTTGGCCCGTAAGAACATAGAACCACATGTGACCGCATGGATTGAACCCATGCTCCGATAGAGGGATATAACTTCATCTCTAGATGGTACAACAGTCAGCATAAGAGCTGTAAAAGGTTATCCACTAGGAGGAAGTTGTATTTGTGTGTTTCAAATTAGTCTTCACATTTGTGTGCTGTTTGATAAAAAGTGGGCCCAGTATTTCATATATCTACCATACAAAACAGGAACTTATGCTTTCTGTTTCAGAGACACAAAAAAAGCACCTGCGCATTGTGTAACCTTCCAATTGATGAACCATGTTGGATTGAAACCTGAGTCGTAATCGTGAGAAAAGGCCCTGTAAAGCAAGTCACCATAAATTATACCAACTTTCTTATGAGACGTCCCTAAAAAATTTCGAAGTTTGTCCTGGAAAGAGAACAGCACACCGAACATAATATTCAAGGGTACTAACTCTATCAACCTCTTGCACTGAAAGAAAAAAGACAGTCTAAAATTACAAAATCTTTTTAGTTGAACTAAAGAATCGCAACTTTGTGAGACCAATCTTAAACATAAATATTTTTTATGCATATACCAATAAGTAGTGAAAATCTGTTTTTTTTTTAATTAAGAAACAACACACTGAAATTAGGAAATATCGTATTTTTTCTTAAAATAAGAATGAAAAGTCTTAAATTAGGTTGAAAACTTAATCACAAAGTCCGAAGAACCTGTTATTAAAAAACCTCTATTTTGGACTAAAATCTTGAGAACTAGTCTTAAAAATAGATTAAATGTGCCAATAAATATTCTTAATTTTTGAAAAATTTGAAATTAGAAAATTCTACATCGAAGGGGTTTCAAGTAAAAAATTTTTTTTTTCTAGTTAGAAAACACGACCAATTACGATAGAGCTCCATCACAAAGTCTACTGCTACTACTCACCCTAATCCGTGTTCAATCTCACTGAAGTAGCTACACTGAGAAAAACTAGCTACCAAAATTTTAGTATGGACTTCGAGTGAAATTTTGAGAAAAAATCTCTCGCGCTGTGAATTTGTAGCTTCTTTTGGAATACTTTTTTCTTAATTTAAGGAAAAGGTTGTGCATATATGCACAACCCCGTAGAGAGAATATTCGGGCCCCGGGAAAAATCTCGGATCCACGCCCCTATACATTTTTTTCAATTCAAGAATATACGTATAATTGTTGAAAAGTGTGAGATCAACATAAAAAAAGTACGGAAAGGATTTCTGAGAGAATTGATGATTTGATAAGACTCCAGCGCAGATCTAAAAAAATAAACGGAACTCAAGAAGTTTGATTTTTTTATTAACTAAGTGAACCTTACATATGTTTCACAATAACCTGTCAAGATGCTTAGAAGTTCGCTTTCCGTACTTTAGCTGCGGATAAAAGCTTTTAAAATATCATCAAAGTCGAGTTTTCTGATTCTAAAAACAAAGTCGTAATCCAAGACTCGATTTTTCCAGAAGTTCGAGTCCGCTCTTCCATGAGTTCCGGGCCCGGGGAAAAACGTCCCCCCCTATCGACGGGCAATATGCAATTTATAATAATTTTAATCTGTTCGAAGTGGGACTTCGCGGGGGGAGGAGACCCCTAGTTATTGTATAGGTCTTTCAAAAATCATAGCATATCTTCAGGGGCTGTCGTTTAAAGGCATAAAAATGTGAATAATTTTAAAACTGTAGATTATTTTATAAATTTGGAGTTATCAGAAGTAGCCTTTTTCGGGTTTTTTTTAGAGCTGCTTTTCAATATTTCTCTTTTTTTTTATATTTCAACAGTTACAACCTGATCATACTGGTATTAACCTATGGCATACCCATGATTGTGATGCTCATCTGCTATACTCTAATGGGTCGCGTGCTCTGGGGCAGTCGTTCCATTGGCGAGAACACCGATCGGCAAATGGAGTCGATGAAATCAAAACGCAAAGTGGTTCGCATGTTTATAGCCATTGTCTCGATCTTTGCCATCTGCTGGCTGCCCTATCATATGTTCTTCATCTATGCTTACCACAACAACCAGGTAGCGTCGACCAAGTATGTGCAGCACATGTACTTGGGCTTTTACTGGCTGGCCATGTCCAATGCCATGGTTAACCCCATTATATACTACTGGATGAACAAAAGGTGCTTAATCTTTACAAACTCGCATACCAAGCTTGTGCTAAGCCCAACTGTCTCTTGCAGATTTCGCATGTACTTCCAGAGCATAATCTGCTGCTGTTGTGTGGGATTGACACGAAACAAGTTTGATTCTCCCAGAAGTCGTATTACCAATAAAAACAGCTCACAGAGACATACCAGAGGTAAGCATATTTTCTAGGTCCACAAAATTGCATTATACAAGTCACGTCTTTGTGTCCACGATAGCTGAGCAGAAGAGCCAGTGGAAACGCAGCACAATGGAAACTCAAATTCAGCAGGCAACGACATCCTGCCCCCAAAAACCCACGGCTACAATGCAGTCCTTGAACCGAGCTGCTGTGGAATGCATCATGGAAAGGCCGCCAAGCGACAACAACAGCTCGCCCATTTGTCTGTCCATACACAATGATGCGGGTGAACGACAGCATGTGAAAATCAAGTATATATCCTGCGATGAGGACAATAATCCCGTCGAACACTCTGGTCACCACAATCATCATATTCATGTGCACACGCATAGTCACAGCCACAGTCATGGTCACAATCATAATCACAGCATGGCGATTAAACAGCTGTGATGCTATTAAGTGGCGTTTGGGTAATCGTTTTGGTTGGACAAATTCTACAGAAAATTTTTCAAATGGTTTCGTTGAAAACTGTCTGTCAGTGGCGTCAGTTTGGTTTAGTCTGTCATACTTGAGAGAAAATCAAAATTTAATTAATAGTTGAGATTTTCATTTTTTGCTGCAAACAGTGAGATCAGAAATTATTTGCACACTTTTACATTTTAAGTTTAAAGAACTTTTCATTAAGATGTTTAAGTAGAAAAGTTTTATTTTAGGATATTTTACAAAATAATAAATACTTTGATTAAAATTAGATTAATTTTTTTTTAGAACCGATTATTGTTGTTTGCATCGTCAGTCCGGCAGTTCTGCACAGTTTTCGTCTTGTTAAACTGGCACTTTTGCATTTCTGCATGACCTAGAAAAAACATTTTTAAAGCAACTTACTGCAAAGAGCTTCAAGCTTAAAATTCTAAAGTATGCGAAAAATTACTGTTCTCACTGTACATGTTATGCATAAGATACATATGTGGCATAAGATTTTGTGAACTATCTGAGAGATATAAAAATATTAAAAAAAAAATAAAGTGCTGAAGAGTGAAACGAAATTTTAAACATTTGTTAGAAATTAAATATATAATATTTACTAGTTATACATAAAGTTATTGTATATGTTGTGTATGTACGACACAATACCATCGAAGAGCTGTAAGTTTTAATTGTTGTGAACATAGCATAGTTTGAATTTGTATTTATTGTAAATATTTCCATATATATATATGTACTTACTTTTCATAATCTATTGCAGTTTTCCTTGGGTGATCCCAATGATAATAATATTTTTGTTAGATGTAACTAAAAATAAAACAATATTTCAATTAATAAATCAAACATTTCGTATGCTTTGTTAGTTTTCATCCAATTGTTAATTTTTAAAATAAAAATATAGTAACAATAATTCAAAAATGCTTTAACTTTATAATTACTTTATAAAATTTTTGTAGCCCGAACTTAAACTATTTATTCACGAATATTTTGATTAGTAAATTTTTTGGATTTATGCCATTGTTAAGAATTTTTATGACTCTTTGTATTTCCATTTTTATTTTAGCAACGAAATGTTTGAACTTCTATGTGCAAATTGTAAATAAATTGTGAACATTTGTGAAAACTGCTGGCATTTTCTTTTATATTTTGCGGAAATTACTAAAGGATGGTAAGCTAGCTTCAAGAGCTGTAGTAAAAGGGTCCATATATTAAATTTGTATTATAATGCTATGCAACAATGAGAAATTGAAAATTGGTTGTACTGAACTTTTAAAAGGTAAGTTTTTATTTTATTATGCATATGATGTCTTATATGATTGATGCCAGAGGAAACTATTGAGCCAACTTGCTTGTTCAACAGTTAAATC
Source organism: Chymomyza amoena (assembly GCA_037043745.1). Taxonomy (NCBI): domain Eukaryota; kingdom Metazoa; phylum Arthropoda; class Insecta; order Diptera; family Drosophilidae; genus Chymomyza; species Chymomyza amoena. The sequence continues at coordinate 15,411 of JBAMAX010002571.1, forward strand.
ATTGTGAAGGCCCCCAAAGATATTTCGAAGTGGAACAATTAAATCATTGTGAATACCCCAAAGACATTTCGAAGCGGTACAACAACACAAGTGGAATGATTTAAGTTGGTTCATTTGGAATATAATATGCCCTGAACTTTTCTTAATACAAAAAAAAGTTGATCGATGTAAAGTTTTGAATGGAATGACCAAGATTCCTAAGGGAAACCCACTTATCCCGGAAAGCACAGACTACTGCATACCGCAGGAACACTTAACAACTAAATTCAGAGCCTATATTGCAACCAGAGAGGAGTGGAATACATATACCAGACCCAGCGGACTCGATAAAAGTATACACGGACGGTTCCAAGCTAGACGACCGTGTAGGCGGAGGAGTTTTCGTTAAGGATTTCAATATGAGAACTGCTTTTCGACTCCCGGACCACTGTACTGTTTTTCAGGCAGAGGTCACTGCAATCCGGGAGGCTTTAATAACAATAAGAAACCTGCAAGTTCGAAGTAAGAACATTTGTATCCATTCAGACAGCCAAGTGGCTATTAAGTCCCTTGTTTCGTTGACTTCGTGTATGAAGTTAGTGAATAACTGCCGCTTGTCTCTAGGGGAGATGGCTGAGAAGTGTTCAATTCACCTCAAATGGGTCCCAGGACATAGGGATTTTGAGGGACACTGTATTGCGGATGAACTGGCTAGACAAGGAACTACCTGCATCCTCCTTCAAGACAAGGAGGGCTTGGGTATACCCATGGCCAGCTTTAAACTGAGAATACGAAATTGGTTCGCTCTCTGTGCAAATAAAACGTGGAATCGGATATCGAATACGTGTGGAATATGGCGGCAAACCTGGCCGACATACTGCAGTAAAAGTACCAAAAAAACTTTGCTGTCTGAATAGAACCCAGTGGTCATCTGTTATCCGTGCCATCACGGGACACTGGTTGGTAGGAAACCACGTATCCAGGTTGAATGCTCCCCACCATGACTTCTATAGTAGCTGTGGCGATGAGGAGGAGCTGAAGACGGAGGAAAACTTTTTCTGTCACAACCCTGGACTGGGCAGTAAAAGATTTAAGTTCCTTAAGTCACACTTTCTTGACGATTTATCTCAGCTCTCTAAACAGAGTCCAAAATGTCTTTTAAGGTTTATTCAGGCAGCCGGTTGGTTTCCTCACTTATTAAAGGGGAACTCTCAAGTGGGGAAGAGTGGTGAACTAGCTCACTCTACTGGTATCGCAACGGGCCTATCCTTGGCCTAAGTGAGTTGGGACATCAGTCTCAACTGCCGCCCTAACCTAACCTAAAGTTTTGAAGCAAATTGCTAATTTCGGTTCTATGCATGTGGGCAAGCAGGAGATATCCCTTGCAAGACCCTATTATGCTATACTGCCATTATCCGAAAAACGAATAGGAATTTTTTTTTTGTACATCCTACAATATCACAATTTCCCAAAAAATATGGAAATACAACATTTTGGAGACTTTTCGTACAAATATCGCTATTTCTTATTTATATTCTATATTGTTCTAAAGATTTGTACGAAAATTTACCAAAATGTTTTGTTTTGCTTAGGGCTACCAAGTTTTGTAATTGGGGAGATTTTGAAAAGGTAGTCTACTCTATTTTTGAAAAATTAATAAAATGCAAAAGTTTGTATTTGTACATTGTTAGGACCTCATCATTAAAAAATTCCCTTTTTCACGAAAAGAGATAAAAACGAGCCATGGGAAGATAAAACATTGCTCTAACATAAAAAATAAGTCTTATTTCTGGAGAAGAAAAAGTGTTAAATTTGTCGACTAGTGTAATTTGTTCTCTGAATCAGAACTTTTGAGCATTCTTAACATGCACAGCAATTATCCTATGCCTGAAAAACTATTAGAAAAAAGGTGCTAGACAGATGGTTTCCAGACCCCTTGGTGGAGCGTCTTTTTCCATATGAACAACATATGCAAGCCGAGATATATGTGTGCACTCTGATTGCTGAGGGACCCACCATTGACAGGGGTGCTAGTAAGACCAAGGAACCTTTTCATGTCTGGCCACAAGGATTTCAGGGTGCACGTAGTCCTTCATGGTTTTTGTTGTGACATTAAGCGTATCCCGTGGATTCTAAAACATGCCTCAAAAAGCAAAAGCTTTTTTTTTTGAATGCCTACACTTCGTCTCGGCACAGCATGCTGGTTTCTACCAAAAAGGTCTCAGACTGACTTTGATACAGACTTGCACCCATGTCAATCAACAGCCAATGGTCAAGACATCTACCAGACGAAATAAGCCTAAAAGGTCCATGGGCAAATGAAACAGGCAACGTTATAGGCTCCGTCACGCTTTGCCAAACTTTTACGAAGGATTCAAGTGGACTTTGTTGGGTGCTAAGAAAAAAACAATGGAAGGCTGTGAGATGAAAATTTGTAAAACTTAATTAAATTTAATTTATAGCAAGCGCACTCAAGAAAAGCTTTTCAAGGATGCCAGCTGCACTAAATCAATTGACCAGAAGACGAAACAAAAAAAATCTGGGAGGATTAAATGTAATCTGCAAGAGATTATTTCATTATGCAGTGATTTAAATCATGAAACTACGCTGGAACTAATGCTTTTTGATAATTTAAAAGTTTAAATCAAAGCAGATAATAGCAACTGGTGCATCTGAAAGCTTTTATGCTCCAATAAGCTGCAAAAAAAGTTTTATAGAAGCAGACGAATTATAATTAATTCCTCCAAGAAAATCCCGAAGCGTTTGGCTGTCAATTTCAGTAGCACTTATACACTGCAATTACAAAGTTGGGCATGTCATTGATTTAAAGCCAGTTTGAAAGATAGTTTTCTTAGTAAAATGTGCTTAAATATTAATCCTACAAGATGCTTTTCAATTTGTATTTATATAGGACCCGCTCTTCTGTAGAAATTGTTTTGGAGTCATACAACCCGCATAACTATATATCTTCTAATTAGAATAGCATGAGAAACAGCTGGATCAAATCGGACGAAAACTTACAAAAATATTTATATTAAAAGACATAAGCAATAATATAAAAATTCTAGAACAGTTTTTATTATTATTCATTAAAAGAAAAACAAGCTAGAGTTAGTTAGTATGTAGATGCTTTAGAGCTTAAAAAAATTATTACTTATTATCTTTCTTAGAATAAGCCTATAATTCGAAACGCATCAATTCAAAATTTTTTGGAATTTAGTATTGAAAACAGTGGATACAGAGTACACCTTATCTTTAGCGCCATCTTCACATAAAAGAAAGTTTTTATAAACTCTATAACAGATACGAAAAATGTATTCAAGTCGAAGGTGAGTATGTAGAAAAATAGTTTGTGAGTCAAATAATTAATAAATATTCATTTGTACTTCATTTTAAAATTAGGGAAACTTCCTTTTTGAGTACCCCTCGTAATTTAGTGACAGGACAAATAATTATGTACAAAAAATGGGAATAGCCAAAAGAGAACAGTTTCAAAAGCAGAGGTCAGTCTGGACGACTTACGATAGAAGAAGTGTCAAAGGATAAAGACCATTCGAACCGGAGCATTTTGTTAAAGTAACTGAATTTTGAACAAAAAAAATGTGATACAGTCGAGGCAGTTCTTCTTATAAGAACATTCCTAATATTAATAATATATTGTACCATAAAAATTTACCGATTTCACGCTAAAGAAGTTATTTAAAGTTCATATATGGGGTAAGTTCCAAGTTCATATGCTGAGGGGTTGGCAAGAGAATACGGTAAATCGATTGCTAGGGGCGGGGTGGCCGCATCGATCAAATTTGCATATGGGTAAAAAGAGAAAGAGAGAGAGAGAGAGATTTAGGGTCTATGGCTCAATAGCAACCCGAGGTCATGATAACAATTTTGGTATAAAGAACTTGGAACTCTGCCACGCCTCCTTCCGTCCATTGCATACATTCAAAAATCTGGTATACCCTTTATATCTAGATAGGGTATACAAATTACCATAAAAATGCAAAAAACTTTTGATTGGGTCTTGACGTGAAGACTTTATTAATGCCTGGGATGTTCGGGACGACTTCGAATTTATCTTTTAGTTCCTCATTAAAACCAAACTTTACAATATAATATACCAACAAACTTTGAACTTAAACTTGCAAATTATGAAATTTCCAGTTTCTTGACTTAAAATAGTGTACATATTATATTTTGTGGTTCATATAATTTTCTGAGTTGACTTTTGTGCGTAGGCGAATTGCCACCTAACCAATGCCTTTCTGAATTTCCTACAGGGTGGTTGCTTGGGAAGAGTAGCGAAGGAAGCGCGCCTTTTACTCTCACCAAAAGTAAAGTATAGCGCTTAAGTTTGGCGCGCGGTTTATGGATTAGTAGTAGTATGAGTGTAAAGAATATGAGAGAGATATAATTCAAGGTGTTACTATATAATTCTCTTTTATGTTGCATTTCAGGATTTGCAACCAAAACTGGGAAGATTAAGTCAACTAAAAAACGGAATGGCGTTTTAAATTTTCACATGTTCGCAGCGAATATAAATTCATTGTGACATTTTTTCTGGCCAAAGCTGTGTAATACCAACCACAGTTCTGGCGAAAGAAGAGCTTCGTTACAAAGAATATCTAAAATATTCAACAATTACTACATTTTTTTTATTACATTTTTATTTTCGTGACCGTTGTTTCATTAAAAGCTAAAGTCGCCAAAGTCACGTAAATTCATTTGAATCTGTCCCCTGACTTTTTTTTTCAAACCAACATCCATCACTCTTTCGCCTCATAACAAGCAAAAATTCACTGATTTGTTCAAATAATTTCCCAATGTCGATTGATTTAAATTTTTACGCTCTTTTGAACATATGTATTAAGCTAGTAAACTACTAGATGAACTTTTGCATTTATTAAACAAATATTCTTCTTGTGGCTAAATATTTACTTGCTTGATTTAATTTCTGAAAAGTTTCTATATTTTATACAAATATCCTAAAGCATAATATTTAAACTGTTTATTTAATTTATGCATTTGAAAGCCATTTTGGGTTTTATCAATCATTTAATTTGTTGATGGAGTCAGCGAAAATTTACAAATAAAATAAAATATGTAAAATATAGGGTGGACCATCTGTTAGTTTGTACAAACAATTAAATATTATTTGTAAATTTTCGAACAAAATTTGCCAAATGTATATTCCTAATTCGATGCAAAATGTTCCTAGTAAGGTATAGTTCTTGCGAAAGATGTCGCATCGATGATCGAAGCGACTCGTCGATAATGCCCTCAAGTATGTTTTTATCAGAAAACCACCAAGGCGTTTTATGAATAGGCCTGAACCACTTCTACACGTTGTTCGGTTGTTAAATGATCAATGACCGAATTTTTCTTAAAGATTTTAAAAATTTGTACATACAATTGTATTCATTCCGTGTAGCAAAATGTACTCCCTAAAGTTGTGTAGCTACTTTAAATCCCGAAAAAAACGTAATTATTTGGAATGGATCTAGTAATGAGCTTCAAGATATTATGTCCATATGTCACCCTCTATTTGGGTTATTTGGTAGGATGAACTTTAAATCTCAGAGAAACTGCCGGGGTTAGACAATCTTGCTCTGTTCTAGTAGGTAATCCAGTCCGTAGGTAACCCAGTCAGTATCCTACGTCTTCTTAAATCTATGCCTTAGACCAGCACCCTTGGTTCAGTCTGTCTTTATTGTCTAGATATCTTGTCTTCTAGAAGTAACCGTATGGTAAAGTGACTGACCAGACCATTAATGGGTTAAGATCCTAAATCTACGATAGAAATCGCCTTAGCCCAGCCACCTTTGTATCCCTTTGGCAATGCGTGCCAAGACCGCTAATGGGTTTAGATCCTAAATCTGTAATAGAAATCGACTTAGCCCAGCCGCCTTGGAACAGTCTATCTGTAGCGTCTAGATATATTGTCTTTTAGCTGTAGTCCTATGGTAATGCGTCTGACCAGACCACTAATGGGTTAAGGTCCGTAATCTACGATAGAAATCGCCTTAGCCCAGCCACCTTTGTATCTCTTTGGTAATGTGGCCCAAGACCGCGAATGGGTTTAGATCCTAAATATAGAATAGAAGCCGCCTTGGTACAGTCTGAACTAGTTTTTAACTTGATTTAAGTTGAACAGCATCCACTTTGGATGGGTTTGTTCCGAATAATAAACGTATAGCAACCAAGCCAACAGATGGCCCACCCTATACTACTGAGAATTTCCCACTAGTCATCTGCATGCTTTGTTATGACCAAATGCACAATTCTAGATACTCTTTGCATTAATTATGTAAATGTCAATATGTTTGCTATGGAAATTCAATTCCTTTGGACTTGCCAAAGGGCCATCATTAAAGTAAATGCCAAATGTAATTGATGCACTTGGTAGGATTTGTGTGGGAGTAAGCACGCAATTTCGTAGTACTAAATGTTGGCATAACCACTTTCATGCATCTCTTTGAGTATTAAATTATGATGATTTATATTAATTATTTATAATTGAATATTTGCATTAAATTTTTAATGGCGATTAAATATTATCTTACCGCAATACGTTTTACTTTTTTTAATAAGTTAAGTTCTAAAAAAAATATTTGTTTCAGATTAATTTGAATCTAATATAGCTCCGGTTCCTAATTTTAGACACTTTTGTTGGTGAGGTAGCAGTTTTTCCTTCATATCTCCGCTTAATTTCATCAATTGATTTTGATACCGTTTCTTAGTAATAGTGTCCTTCAGTTACAACAACCTATAATAGATAACTCCTAACTAATCCCACAAAAAAACCTTCGCAGCGTGAATTTTCGCTTGAGTCGATGACGTAGAAGCGCGTCCTTGGTGAAACTATCATTTTCTTTTCCTTGGGTTGCTATCATGAATAATTTATTCAACACCCGTCATAACGTGGTAAATAGAACCCTTTAACTTAAGCCGCTGGAGCAGTTGTTTATAGAAAAAGAAACAAAGCTAACCTCAATTGACCTCAAATCGTAATGAACCCAACTTGCTTACATTCGAATCATTCCCATGGTATGCAATCAATTTGTTTTTGGATTTCCATCACGAGGACAATGACGGTCCTAGAATTCCATGAATTTTAAGTAAAGGAATCAATGACGGCACTTTGATTTCTTAAAGCAGAATATATATAAACTTTGCAGAGCTATTTATTTCTATGAGTATGAAATAGTGCCCTCGCTATTCAGAAACTTCTGTTCATTTGGTGGGACAAGCTAGGCGTAGTGTACTATGAACTTCTGCATCCAGGCGTAAGAAGCCCTATATTGGACACAACTAATACGCCTGAGTCGAGCGTTGAAGGACCATAAAAGCCCGCAATCATTCGGATAAGACACGATAAGGTCATACTTCTACATGAAACATACCTGGAAATATTTCAAATGGGATATCTTAACCGGTAGGGTAGGGTGCGGATGCGCCGTACTCTGCCTAGACATTGCCCCTTCTGAAAAGTTTTACTTATGCCGATTGACGACGTCATGACCTGGCACGAACGGCACTTTCGTTTTTTCGAAGAAGCCTAAAATTAGCGATTGATTCGTGGGTCGCGTCAAAAGAGTGAACAATGGAAATTATTTTGAAGAATGAGTATGATATGAACCAAATTTGTAGTTTAAATATTCATCTTTACTTAATGTGAGTAATAACACAGATATGTTTATCTGATCGGTCCTACCTCTTGAACCTTTAATTATAATTTGCCAAATAAGATAAGGTTTAAAGCGTCTTTCTCGTCCACTGGTTACAGGTTATAAAGCGTCCCATTTAATTAAATATGGTGCCCTCTAGAGTCTTAAGAGTCACGAATCCAAAAAATCTTATAAAGATACGGTATTGGGTATTAATTGAAATGGCTTAAATATCAAGTTTCACAAATATAAATACGTATGATTTACGGTCATCCATTCTTTGTTTGTAATATATTTGTCGGCTTTCGATGTCGATAGCCTGCCACTGCGATGATCATCGTTGAAGGACTCACGGCCACTACTCTATGTGGCCATCAGATCCATTTTCGATTTTTTCAAGAACTCATCTAGTAACACGTTCCACGGAGCGGTTTCTGAAGTCGACCGAATATGAAAAATTCGCAAGGAGCTAAATCAGGTGAATTGTTGTAGGTATTTATTTATGTTATTCCCATTTCCCCAAATGGTCTTTTGCATGAAATTCAGGTATTTCAGCACCAGCCAGTGTCGAATGATCATATCGCTAATCAAAATGTCCTGAAAGGATCCTAAAGCAATGCTTAACTACTCTGTCAAATCTCTAATTGTCAATTTGCGGTTTATGGTCATCCATTCATTGATTTTATTAATGTTTTCATCGTCTTTCGCTGTTTATAGCCTGCCACTGCCATGATCATCGTTGAAGGACTTACGGCCACTTTTCTATGCGGCTATCAGAACCATCTTCGATGTTACCATGACCTCATCTATTGTGCTGTAACATATTCCACGGTTTCTGCAGTCGACCGAATAGGAAAAACTCGAAGGGTACAAAATCGGAAATCCAAAATAATAATATTATTAAACCTCGAAATCTCACACTCAGATAATGATTCTATTTGCTTCATCATTCACGATCATTTCCGTGATTAACATGTAGAACATCCGTCGCAGGACATCTAATGCTGACATCTGCCTAAATCAGACATCATATTAAATTAACAATATATAGTATTTTCTGAAAACTCTGAACACCGCCGTAGTAGCCGGTGTAATACTGGAGTTTTTTAACTTGGGTATGAATGAAGTCCGTGGCCGTCGGTGGCGTAAGTGGCAGGGTACTCGCCTCTAAAACCGAAGGCGGTGGTTCGATTCCCCGCAGTAGCACTGGTGCATTTGCCTAGCACTGGCATTGCTAGCTCAAAGACGCTATTTGCCATGAAAGTCTCTATTAATTAAAGATACCGCCGTTCGGATTCGGCTCTAAGCTGTAGGTCCCTGTTCTGTTCGAACAGTTATTAATAGAGATCCCCTATGCCCCTCCTCCAAGGGGTCTAAAAGGGAATTATTTATTTTTTTATTTTATGAATGAAGTCCTTACTTCGTTATGATCGAATATTGCCCAAGTATAAAAACTTTTAACGGCGCTATGACGCCAAGCCTTTTAGTACCATCCAGTTTTTTTGCGCGTTGGGAAATTTATTCATCTTTGAAGACGACATTAGATACGTTGATAATATTATTGAAAATACTTGCGAATCTATGTTACTATATAGGCCATATGATAAGCTAGAAATTATGCGCACTTATAACCAAGCATTGTAAGAAATGTAATCCATAATATATAATATATTGGAACCCATAATTTAAAGCTGATTTTCATTGAAGTCGTAGGGGGTATCCCAAAGTCGTACGCACATTTAAAGCTTCATATTCTCTTTTTATCTTGTGGTCATTGAAGGCACATAAGCTTCAATGCCATTGCTTTTAGTAATGCTTTCGAAAATATTGCAAATTTCCATAAAATGGGTTGAAGTAGTGCAACATTATCAACTCTAGTCAAATTTATTTACTATCAATATTAAAATGTAATTGAAATGTTTGTCCTTAAGAAAGTGAACGCTTTATAATCCGATTTAATCACATTTGCTTTTTGCTTAAAAGCAAAAGATTCAATGGATTACTTTGGCAGATTATGGACAACTTTAAGCTTCATTAGTGTTGTATAATGCATTGATAGCGTAAATGCGCTCTATGGCATGTTTTTATCAATTCCTAACGATTCTTTTGTTGTTTGTAGCACGTTTTGGTTCAAAGCACTTTATCGGCTTTAGACCCGAAAAAAACACCCAAAAACCCCAAAAATATAAAAACCATTGGTACACAAGCAAGGCATAGAAATGGCATTTAATAAAATGAAAGCATAAAATAACAATTTGCATAATAAGATGATATTCGGTTAGCGTCCTTGAGTTTTGGTTTTTTGTTCCACATTGCCATGGCAAAAAGCTGCAGTGAAATGCGTTAGTATAGATAATGACCAAATCAGTAGAATAGATTCCTTTCAGACATATATCGTATCAACGTATCATATAGAAAGTGTATTGCATATCAACTCAGTCAGCGACAGGGTTGCCACAGCAACAGACTAAGTCACTGTACGGAAGCACTTTTATGTGGGGGCAGCCCCAGACACTTTGGGGCATACTTAAAAGGCGTGCCTTTTAGCCAAAAACAGTCTATATTGATAAATGTTTTTTGAGTAGGGTCAACTCCCCAAAGGCATGTTCATCGAATGCTAATAAAACCTCTCGAGTATTCTGGAAGCATATGTTAGAACAGCTAAAAGCATGTCATCTTCTTGGAGCAAGCCAATTAAAAAGCCATTGAAATTTGTGGTATTGATTTGGTTTGGTTTCTTAAGTAGTCTGGGCCAGAAGAGGTCACGTTCTGCGTGTTACCCATTTGATAAGGTCACTATCCACACGGCCCACAGAAAAATTTGTGCATAATTTTATTTCAAAACAAATATAACAATGACATTCGTCAATGTCAAAAGCAAGAGTTTCTCGGTGTTATTTATTTTTGTATGAACAATTTTTGCGCGTCCTTCCGGTGCAAATGTTATTTTATGCGGTATGGCGGCTACGCGTGTGCATTTGGGCACCTGAGAATTGAGAAATATTATGTAACAGGCATACCTGTATTTATTCACATAAATTGAAGAAAATTCGGAGAAGTAATCATTAATGCAAACAGATGCACATGAAAATAGCTTGGTTTGTAAGAAAAAATAACACAAGAAAAAAGGTGTCTTGATTTGGCAATTGTGTGCGCGCACAATCGGTCCAACTTGTAGTGGATGTATCCTAACATACAAAAAAAAAACCACTACCTTAGATTTAAATTTGTTGAAAGACAAATCAACAGTACTTGGTACAAATTCATTATATAGATGTTTATGCATTTTGGAAGATTCCGCAACTAACTTGGGAATTGGTACATAGTTTTGGACAATTTGAACCAAGCCATATTTATCCAGGGTTATTGAATTTTTTATTCGAGCGATTTGTAATTTGGGAAAATAATCTTCAATATCCAGATCACATCTGGACTCTTAGCAAGTGACACTGGTCATGCCGCACTTATATTAGGTTGTCAAAAAAGTCTTGCGGTATTTTTATTGAATTTTCAATTGTTCATAAAATTGGTTATAATAATGCGATTTAAGTCAAATATGCGCCGTTTTGTTCGATGACGAGTTCCCAACGAGATGCCAACTTCATAATGCCCCTCTTATAGAAGCTCGCTTCCCTATTGTCAAAAAACTCGGAGAGCCAATTTTCACAGGACTCTCTTGTGGACAACTTCCGATTACCAAGCGCGTTCGTCATGGACAGAAATAGGTGGTAATCACTTGGTGCGAGATCCGGACTATACGGTGGATGCAAAAGAACCTCCCATCCGAGCTCCCGGAACTTCTGGCGCGTCACCAAAGATGTGTGTGGCCTGGCGTTGTCCTGATTGAAAACAATTCGGCCTCTGTTGATCAAAGATGGCCTCTTCTGCATGAGTGCTGCATTCAAGCGGTCCAGTTGTTGGCAGTACAGGTCCGAATTGAGCGTTTGGCCATAGGGGAGCAGCTCATAGTGGATGATTCCCTGCCAATCCCACCAAACACACAGAAGAACCTTCCTGGCCGTCAATCCAGGCTTGGCCACCGTCTGGGCAGCTTCCCCGCTTTTCGACCACGACCGTTTACGCTTCACGTTGTCGTAAGTGACCCACTTTTCATCGCCAGTCACCATCCGCTTCAAAAACGGGTCGATTTTGTTGCGATTCAGAAGCGATTCGCATGCATCCATACGGTCAAAAATGTTGTTTTGCGTCAAGTCGTGTGGCACCCATACATCGAGCTTCTTTTCCAATCCAAGCTTCTTCAAATGGTTTATAACGGTTTGATGACTCATGCCCAGCTCTTTGGCCGATGCTACGGCTGCTACTATGCCGGTCTCTTTCGATCAATTCAGCGATTTTATCGCAATTTTCGACAACAGGCCTTCCGGACCGTGGCGCATCTTCGATCACCTCTGCACCAGAACGAAAACGTTGAAACCATCGTTGTGCGGTGGAAATGGAAACTGTATCGGGTCCATAAACTGCACAAATTTTATTGGCGGCATGAGATGCATTTTTGCCTTTATCGTAGTAGTACTGTAAAATATGCCGTATTTTCTCTTTATTTTGCTCCATGTTTGCGACGCTATAACTCACGAACGACTAAAAGCAAACAACAATTAATCAAACACGTGTTAGCACGTGAAAAGAGCTTTCCAAAAAGCTCTAGCGTGAACCGATGCGACGAATACAACTAGAACTACGCGCTTGCAAAGACAAGCTTGCGGAAATACCGCAAGACTTTTTTGACAACCTAATATATTCCCTTCCTGACGAATGGATCTGCTCTAGATCAGATCTTACGATCACGGAACTTTTTCATAGCGAAATTTAGATCTCTTCTCCCAAGTCGGGAGACTTTGGCTGATGGCAGCCCCTGTGGAAACCCCCGGTGACAACAATGGTTCATAGATGGGTCCAAAACGAGGCAGGGTTTAGGTGTGGGAATCCTTGGACCCAACACCAGAATCTCTACCGCAATGGGCGTCTGCCCCAGCGACTTTCAAGCGGAGATTCATGCCATAGAGATCTGCGTCCTTAGTATCCTTCTCAAGGGAACTAGGGAAGAAAACATATGCATTTTTTCAGATAGCCAAGCTGCTATTAGGGCATTGTCATCTAGGAGCATCTCCTCCCGGGTGGTCAAAGAATGCTATAACACCTCCAAGCCCTGTCCGCCCGGAACGAAGTCGTTGGAATCGTTGGACCAAAGACCAGAGTCTCTACTGCAATGGGCGTCCGTCACAGCATCTTTCAAGCGGAGATTCATGCCATAGAGATCTGCGGCCTTAGTATCCTTCCTTAGCCAAGCTGGACACTAGGGAGTGGATGGTAACACGATCGCTGACGATCTAGCAGGACAGGGTGCCTCCACACCGACTACATCTCCTGCGTCGTTTTGTGGTATTGGTTGGTTCACAATCAAAACTATGATAAACAAATGGGCAGCAAAAGAACATAGAAGATATTGGTTCTCCCTTCTGGTAAGTTATAAGGTATAAATTAAGAATTTCCTACCCAAACTGTTTGTTTGAGGTTACGTAAATTTTTTAAATCAACCCCAAACTTCCTTAAAAAAGCCGCTTAAAGCAGGTCCACTCGTTAAAATGCGTTGAAATTAAAATTTTTTAGATAACGTTTGAGAATCACCCTGAGGCAACCAACCAGCCACAGAATAGCACAACCAAATATCTTCACGCCATGACACTACACGATTACGGAACTTGTCAGGGATAGACCCACTATGCCATCCAACTGACGAATTTTTTATTAGACCCCAATCTACCAATACCAGGCGAAAAAACGTCGGCGGGCAGTCTAAAATCGATCTACTTTCCGACTTGCGAAACATACAGGGGGCGGAGACCCCTATGACAAAATGTATTTAACCTTAAATTGAATTTTATCATTGACACCATTGCAAATATATAGATAACTCGCCTAAATTGCACGTGCAATATTTTTTCAAGAGTATTCTACCGTCATCGCATAGGAAATAATTTTTCTTTCTAATTTTGTCATACAACATGTAATCATGTTACACAGCTGGCCGCCAAAAAAGTCAATCATATAAAAATTTGCATGACAAAATAGAATTCATTTCCGAGGTGTAAATATAAACCTAAATGAATTTCTTTAAATCTAATGTGCTTTGAAAAATTAATAAACAGAACAAAATTTGTGTAGAGTCAACACTGCTCCCAAAAAATTTAGTTTCAAACTAAACTTCAGATAGTAAAGTATTATTTTAAATAAAAGTTTACAACAATTGTTCAAATGTTTGGAAAAATGTTTTTCGGTATTTTATTTAGTGTCACGGGTGCCGCTGCTCTCGGCTATTGCATCTATTTCGATAAGAAACGTCGCAATGATCCCAACTATAAAAAATTTATACACGAGCGTCGTCTACGCGAACGCAAGGCTGCGGCTTCCAATATGACCAACGAAATTTTAAGCGATCCAGCTGACATAGAGAAATATTTTCTTAACGAATTCAGTCTGGGCGAGAATCTGCTAAGCACTGGACATTATGATAGTGGGGCTGAACATTTGGCTAAAGCTATTGTGGTCTGCAAACAACCCGAACGATTGCTGCAAGTTCTACAGGTTTCCCTTCCTGTTGAAATATTTGCGTTGATGATATCAAAGGTGCAGGAGATTGGACGACAAGCGACTGGCGAAGATTATTCCACAGCTAACGCAAATCCCTTTGCACCACCAACGCAGTACTCTCTTAATGACAACGATATCGGTGAGCTGGAATAGCATGAAGGCACTTGTGCAGAGAGCCCATAACCAATCATTTATTCAGGGCTTAGTACAAAAAATAGTTTTCAATGCATAGACAGACTTCAAGAGCTGAAAAATACATAAATATGAGCATATTACGTGCATTTTATTTATTAAAATTGGGGACCTGGAAAAAAGAATTCTGATCAACGACTATTTAATTTTGAACGATATAGTGATTTAGAGGGCATGTTTGGATAGAGCTTGAAAAACTTCCTAAATTGATGTCAAATGTACTGATCCAAAGTATGGTCACAATAATTAATGCTTATGTAAACTTCAGCTCCCAGATAGAGACGCCAGCTCCTTTGATTTGTTAAAGCGGTGCACTTAGGGGACAGACACTGTTTTGATATTTTAGGGATCCATTGCTTATGTATCAAATTAATATTTCTCTACTATTTTCACTATTTTTAATATACCATTAAGGCTATTCCAGAAATATATCAAGTTATCTCGGCAAAGATCAGCAATAAATCGGGCAGCCATATCGGTCTGAGGTCTTGAAAACCATTAGCAACACCGATTCTCCCAAGTAACAAAAGCTTGTCAAATCATGTAGAGAGCGGATATCCTAGCCTCATGGCATAATTTAAAAGTTTACAAGGAGCAATTTACAAGACGTTTATGATGAAAAATAGGTATTTAAGATTAGAGGTTGAGTAAGCAGGTCAGATAGAGACTATTTGGTCCTTTGTGCTACCTAATTGTAAGAGAGAAAGGAAAGGATTTGAAAAAAGGGAGAGAATGTGGAGGAGAAACAAAAACTTAAGGGCATCCCTAATCGCCTAAGTCTCTCATGTTGCTAAACCATTTTGAAGATTCGATAAAATCAGAACGATCCGCTTTGGGCACGTAGGCTAGTCTACGGATTCTCAGAGAATAGCTTGCCCAGGACCTGGATTCGTCTTCTAAGAAGCGCCGGGCAATCGCATAGCAGGCGTTGGGTGCCTTTCTGTCTATTCCTCATCTCCGCAGCTGCGGCAGAAATCGTGATTGAGACATGCAGCCAGTGCTATGGGCACGTCGGCTACACTATCCAGATCCTCAAAGAATGATTTACTCAGAAACTGGGTTCATCATCTATGAAGCGCCAGGCAGTCTCTTCCTCATCTCCGCAGCTCCGGCAGAAATTGTGATAGGAAACGTGCAGCCTCTCAGTCATATGACCTATGGTGGAGTGCCCCGTTACAACTCCTGCCACCATCCTGTTCCTGTTTTTATGGAAGCGCAGGAGTTCAGATGTTCGCTTTGGATTATAATTCGGCCAGAGTGCTCGGCAGATGCGATAATAACAGCCATACCGGACACCTTGTCCCATTCCCTTTCCTCCAGTGCTCTAGCCGTCTCCCTGATTTGTGGTACGACGTACTGAAGTGGTCTTTCTATGTACGTAACCGAAAGGTCAGCTGTTAGAACACCTGAGTAACCCCGAACCCAGCAGATGGTGACTGAGTGGTAATGGATCCGGTTGAGCTCTAGCGTCGTGTTACGGATCAGTTTAACCTTTATGGCATGCGATGACACAGCTTTTTGGCCCTACGCTCCACTCGGAGTTAGAGGAACTTATATATATTATATATGACACAGCTCTAATTGCAGCCTGACTATCGACAAGAATTACAATTTAAGACTATAACTAAAAGCTGTCCTGAAATAGCACTGACTCTCCACTCTACCCTGCTTACAGGAGCTTACGTCATAAGTTCAAAGAATTTATCCAAAATAATTGTGATAAGGGTGAAAGTTTCGCATAAAAGATATTGATAGACATGAGTTCCAGGACTGCTTCAGAATATCCTAGTTGCTTCGAGCTATCAAGAAAAACAAAAGCTAGATAAAAAGACGAAGACAGAAGGCAATTTGAAGGCTAGTCTATTCAATTTACTGAATTCTGCAGAAGATAAATTAAACCAAATAAGTTATGAAAGGAACAGTCAAATGCAATGTCTTAGATAGAAGGTCATCCCCTACCAAGGTTTTTGCAATTCTCAGCTTGGCCAGAAACTCCTTCAACTGCAGCAAACGTCGCCCAATTGTTTCTACGAAACCCCCAAATGATTAACAATTAGACGAAGTTTGTGCGGCCTTCACTTTGACTGCATTTTCATCAATCTTTGAAGTTAATGACTGTCTTTGACTATTTCTCGCCATTCCCGGAACTACTTATGCCACACTGTTTGAATTGATGACTGTCTTTGACTATCTCTCGCTATTCCCGGAAATACTTATGCCACAATGTTGAGCGGCTCATGGCAGCATTCTTGTAGGTCCCATTAATTAATTAATTCTTAAGTCTCTATTGCGTTTTTCAAAATTTGACTTAGAATTTAATAATAATGGCTTAGCGCTGCAGGACACTTTTCTCCATTAAGGATGGCGACAACACTTCTTATCAGAAGTTCGTGGAAATTGAAGTGCTTAGCCCGTCGAACCACGATTATCCCTCTGTAAGCAGCTGCTTCATCGACAGACAAGGAAGGGATTTGTGCAAACGCTGCAATGGAAAGTTCTATCTCACTAGCCATATTCACCAGACATTGCTCCACCAGATTCCCACTTGTTCCTGTCCATGGCGAATGATTTGTCAGAGCAGCACTCCGACAAAAACGAAAGTACCATTAATTTGATTGAATTTAAAAACGAAGAATTGTTTGTTGCTGGCGCCAGTAATTTATGCTAGATGGCGCCAGCAGTAAAAATTTCTTACGTTTTAGTGCGAAATACAAAAAGTAAATGTGTAAATTAGCTTTTAGTTTACAAATAGTGTGTGAAATAAACGAATCGTCCAAAGCCATTTTATTTGCACTTGCGTGATAATAATAGTTGTGATTAAGGCCTCCAATGTTAGGGTGGCCATCTTCTTGCTTTATTAGAGACCTTTTTTTTATTTTTGGCTATCAAATTAACTTGCTGTTCGCTTATTTTGTTTGCTGCTAAAATGGAGCAAGTGATGTTACTGCTGGCGCCATCTATATTTCGATATAAACATTAGATAGCGCCAAATTGTTTGCCCTAAGAATTATGAGAGCGTTTTTTTTTTTATATGAGTTTCTTTCGGTTCTTTTTGCATTGCTGCTTACTGTCCTTTAATGAAGATACAACTTTGCTTCTTATATATTGATTTGAAAAAGTTATAAGACTACGATAATTACTCTTGCTGCAACTTTTATTTGCCCTAAACAGATAAAAGCCATAAATAATGAAGTAAACTTATTGAACAGCCAGACAGACATATTTCTATGAAATGTTGCATTAATTTACTTTGTACTTGTTGTTTCCAAAGTAACGACAAACTTTGAACTCTATAATTTTCATTATAATATTAAAATATATGAAACTTTTTTCTTTTCTTAGCAAGTTCAATGAATCGAAATAGCCACAACTTAAAGTAAGGCTATTTGGTATTATATTTAAACTATTTCGCAAGTATTATATTATAATTTAAATGACATATTTTAAAGCTTATCAAAGTAGCAACAACTGCAGGCTTTGTTCATTGAGTCGTTCAATAACAAAACAATTTCCCCTTCAATGGTTTATAAACACTCAAAATAGAATTCGGCACACATTAATATGATATTTGCATTGTCTGCTTTTGTTGACATTATCTCTATGCCAATTCAGACAATTTCTACAAATCCCATACTCGCATTGAAACATTGGATACCCTATTTCCGTGCATTCAAGTAAACAGTGAGACTATGTAAATTTTGCATAAATTGAGTTCCTTCGGGAACGCTTAACAATGGCATGCAAATAAACTGTTCACTAGGGGCCAAGACCCCATTATGGGTTTACTTGGTTACTTTACATATTTGTCTAGAAGCGACTGGACTTGTATCTATGCGCACAACTTTGGCATAAGTCGCAGCCGGGGCCATCGTGATTGATGGCAACACATTATGAACTGCTGACCAACATCAGGCACTGAAGTCCAGAGTGGGGGGCCCAACCCGCGAGGTAGCATTTGGCATTGAACTTGCTTTTGCCCTCCACTATCCACCCACTTTTAAAACATTTGTGGGCAAAAGTTTTGTCTGCTTGTTCTTGGTTGTTTGGAGTCGCGTCATCTTGTCTTGAGTTTGCTCTTCTTTTCGCGTCCATTGACCGTTACGAAGAAACATAAGTGCAATTCCTAGTACAGCATTATCGTCCATTAACTCCAACACGTATTAGTACTTACGTAGAAGAAGTAGAAAAGAAAACATCCTTAATTTGAATAAGGTTTTTGGCAAGAATTTTTGGTTTTTTAGTGGCCACATCTGCTAGGTTTCGTAAAAACACCTCTTTAATGGCAGCTCATGTAAATAAGAAGATATTTCGGTTAACCCATAATTTGAGAGATTATAAAGTTAAGCCCAAATCCATTCAAAAAAGGCACAAAAAGGCTCAACCGTATAATAAAAGGTAATGGAAAGGAAGAATAATGAAAGGCTTAAAATTCACATTATTCTTCATTACTTTACTCTAGAAGATGTTTCCCAAGATCTAAATAAATTTTTTTTGAGATTCTTGAGAAAGCGATAATCGATTTTTAATCAATGTCTTTTTTTTTTTTGCTATTATATTTCATGTCCAGACTATGAGTAAAGAATAGAACTATTTAACTATTTTTTATTAATACTAGGGGACTCTGCTCCCTACTCGCTGCGCTCGCCAACTTTAAGAGCGCTACGTCCAATTTATGGTCGTCATAATTGTCCTGCCAGATAAACAATTGAGTGTCTAGTAGAAAAATTGTAATCCACAGGCACAGTACAAAATGTTCCCGTGCCAGTGAGACAAAAAAGTGCCCCTAGTGTCGAGAATATTGCTACCGCTAGCGCATCAATTGAGAAAGACCCAAATCTGGGCTGAGCAACATCTTGAAAATGATCCGGATTTTCATCGAAAAATTATCTTTAGCGATGAGGCTCATTTCTGGCTGAATGGCTTCATCAATAAGCAAAATATGCGTTATTTGTCCATGAGTCTCCATTGTATCCCGAAAAAATT
>JBAMAX010002572.1:0-107065 GCA_037043745.1 Chymomyza amoena
CATTCCAAAGTGTCAAAAGTCTGCGCTAATAACAAGGAAATACCCACAGAAGTTAAAGCATACTGGCCAACCCGAATAATGTCACAAACAACTTCAAAGTGAAATAAATTCCACGTATTGCCAAACTTTCCACGGGTGCTATGGAGCATAAAATGTATTCAGTAGCTTTATTTAAGGACATTCGTCAAGCCTTTAACAGGGTATGGCAAGATGGCCTACTCGGCAAATTAAAGACTCCTTAAACTTTACAACTGCTCCAGCTCATAGGTAGCTGCTTAATATAAAGATGTTTTGGTGTCATTAACGAAGATATTCCCACATCCAAGGCCGCTACTAAAGTTGATGAGAGTTATGCCTTCATAGCTACCAAGGCTGATGCTAATGCAGTGGTGACTTAAAGTTCAGAAACGGGCAGTGGATTAAGTGGATTCACAAAGAGAATGAAAATATTAAACGGTGTTGCCAAAAACCACGAAAATCTACTGCGGGGGATCGGGAAAAGATATTGACATGATTCAATAAACTTCATCGTCTGAGGAAATATGCGCCCCAGCTGGTAAAGTTTGGTGTTTCTAGCTCTTCTAGTCTCCGATATATAGGCGTTCATACGGACGGTTGGACATGGCTCAATCGCTACCTGAGGTTATGATAAGCATTTTGGTATAAAGGACTTGGGGTCTGCCACGCCTCCTTCTGACCGTTACATACATTGCACTAAATCTAGTATACCCTTTGTACAGGGTATCAAAAGTAACTAAAAGTATGCTATACTTTTCTAATAATTGGCACTGAAAAAACCTGTAGCATACTTTTAGATACACTGTATACAGCGCTGGGAAAAGGTTTGCTTAGATCTCTATTCTGATGTATACATCTACTCTAGTTGTTAGTAATGGCCTAAAAACATTACTCTATTTGAAGATAATTGCCAAGTCTTGGGCTTCTAATGGTTTCCCCTTTTTTAACTGTCGAAGATATCTGAAGAGCAATAGGTTTGATCCACATGTAAAAACAAATTCTAATTTCTCCTGAAAAATTGAAATTGAAGCACCAACAAGATTATGGTTACATTTTTTGGGAACGATTCGCTAGAACAAAGCGGTTGTATGGAATCCAATAGATTCAAAAAATAACGTATAAAAGCTTAATAAAAAAATATTAATTTCATAAATTCCTAACAAAGATGCATCTTAAATTAATTTAAATATTTCCAAATCATAAAGTGTTTTTTGTTGTAATCATAAAAGAATTTTTCAAATTTAAATCGATTTGTATTAACTAATACTTGGGACACGCAAATTGGATGTTTTCCAAAAATGTTCTTAAAATTGGTTTTTTATTTGGTATTTGGAAAAGTTCAGTTACAAATTCTCGTTAAATAGCTCTTAAATATAATATCTCTGGTAATATAAATTGGAAGTTGCCAAGCTATAACTTGTTTGAAAGGCGACATTTCCCGTTTTCCTTATAGATCCCACTCAATTGATTCCTTTTGATAGACTGCTCCACAGTGCGGAACTGATTCAAATGCCTGTAGAACTTTTACCGTAGCATTCATCTTTGTCCTATCCTCCTGCGGGTCATGAGTGATGCCCACACCGACTTGCCCTATTTCAGGAATTCCCAAGCTGACGCCGGCGCCAAATCTTTGAGACGTTCTCCCCTTCTCTGAATTGGCATGACTAAAATGTCCATTGACGCCAACCAATTTGTAAACACTCACTTTGCCACCCAACGAGATGTCATTGCCGCGTCCAGACTTGTAGCCGTGCTCCAAGGAAGCACCATTCCCCAAGCTAAAACAGAAGAATTCGATAAATATTTCAGACATTATAACTAATTTATGCATATTTACATGTCAACCTCGCCACGAACTTTTGTAGACCAATTTGAACTGAAAGGGGTTCCTGAGACTGCAAAGCCACCTCCTACTTTCAGATTATCAGTTAGTCTGATATTATAGTCCAAGCCAATCCAACTGTCTTCAGGGTTCAAACTAATATCCGCACCCATTGTTGATTTATTGCTGGCTTACTTATATTATTTAGATAATCTGCGAATCATATAAATAGGGTATAAAGTACTTCTCATTTTTATTCACTTTCTGGGTTGGTAGTCATTTCCATTTAGGGGTTGCGCCCAAAATTATGCACTAAATACACAGATACTCAGCCAACAATTTCACGAAAATTATTAACTCTGACTATACTATTTGGGGGCTTACCCGTTTTACTTGTAAAAAAAAATATTTATAAGTAATATAGAGCTGCGTAAACTTCTACGGTCAACTAAGTACTGGCGACGTCTTCCGATCTGCCGGTTTTTATAAGCAAATAATAAATATGTAGTTCTTATCAGCTGACGATAAGGTGTCTATTTTTGTATCCAAAAGAAAGTAAGGTGAGTACATGAGTTATACCAAATAACTTATTTATTGTATTTTTAAATAAGCAGTATTAAAAAACTATTTCCATAATCTATAAAAGTCAAAACTATCGACTAAAATTAAAAGATTTAACTAATTCCTATTGCATTCATTTTTATTGTCAAATATCGAAAAAAAGCATCTAATTTAAATGATATGTTCTCAGGCTGTAATCATCTTAGAAACTTGAGGTTCTTACAGACAGATAGATGGACGGATATAGGTATAACGACTTCTTAAGGCACTCCTACCATACTTCATATAACTGTGAGAGGTCTTGAATATTTAAGTAATATAAGACCTGTTAGGGTATTATACATTCGTTTGAGGTTCCACAAAATTTTCGTATGCCACTGAATAAATATGATAAGATTAATAGGGGTACGGTCCCTATTTTACGCTTGTAATAAAAATTTATTGCCCTTATTAAGTTAACAATATAATTTTAGGGGATCACACCAATTTACTGTCTTTAGTTAGATAGCAATATAATTAGGGGGATCAATCCAATTTACTGTCTTTATCACAATATAATTACGGGAGCCAGTCCAATTTGTTGTTTTGAAGTTTCATTCAAATCGCAACACAAATTAAGAGAATATACTGGCCAAGAGCATTGAGAGATTGTCGCACAAAAAAAATCATCAAAATCAGAGAAGGTCGGGGAAAAAAGTGGCCCGCTTTACTTATTTTCGCCTATATGTATATTGTACAAGCTGTTCGGATTTGCACGCAATTCGGGGATTACCCGTTTTGCTTGTAGAAAATGCTAAGTTACGACTAAACAAAAGATTTCACAATTACTCACAGAAATTTGATTAGGTATTTAGTTTCTTTTATGGAGAACTGTTTTTTATACTTCAAAATTGGCAATATTTCACTTGCGCTTAAGTTTCTTTGCAAAATATATGCGTGCGCAGCTGACGAGACCCCGACAAAGACTGTTTCTGACTGCGCTGCATTCTCGTTTTTATAGATCTTTTTTAGAAAAGAGGGACTCTCTCCATGATTCAATATACTCATTTACGATTCCTGGAATCCATAAAATTTTCATTTAAACGTGAGGTTTCGATGGTGTAACTGGACTTTGGGAAAATAAAACTTTTTTTAATTATATATTTTCACTTTTTTTCATTAAACACTATTTTTTAAAGCAATCTGTTTATATTTTAATGTGATCTTTTCTGTGTTCAGTACATTAATAAATGTCTACCAGTACCAAAATCTCGTGACTCAAAAAATCCTTCGTAACTAAAAGATGTTATATCCAATCGTAAGTATCTCCTGGAAGTTACTTTGAAGTTTTGTTAATAGACTTGTACTTCTTTTGTCTTACTTATCAGTTTCCACCAATACATTGGTATACATCTTTTAAACTGCCCTATAAAGATTTGAAAGATTTGTGCAGGTATCAACAACTACTTTTTTTTTCGAGAAAAAAAGGTAAAGGGAATTACATTGTCGGGCACGACCTTGACTCTATTACATTTTTTTCTTCTATGAAAAACAAATAAATATTAAATGTTATATAGTACTCAGTTTCGAACTGGTTCCCAACCATCCCTAAGGTGTAGCGGTGTGTCCCAATCCTAGTATGATTGCATGCTGGTATTTTTAACATGGGGTTGTCATAGGAAGTAACCAGAATTTTTGGATGTGATGTTCAACTGGTAGCAAACTGGTTCGTTTGCATATGAAACAAAACTAGTTGCTTTCTTATTAGAATACAATAATTCTTTTATTTAGCCCACATATTGAACTAGTTCATATAGTTAATAGTAATGAAAATATTATTTTATTTGAAATAATTTTATTCACTTATAATTTAATTATTATGAAACATTTAAAGATTTTAAACTATAGACTTAGATGGAAAATTAGATTTTTTATTGTGTTCATGTGTTTAACTTAAGTGCTCGTTATAAAGTATTGTTATAACATCAACAATGTAACAATATTTTTCTTAGTTTACCTGAAAATAAAAAATTAAAGTTATTTGGTGTACCTCCCTTTAAAATTGAAAACAAATAACACAAGTTACTTGATGTATGCATATTTAGCTGAAAATAAAAAATAAACAAAATATCGTTTTAAATATAGATACTAAATACCAAAATATTTATAACTTACCAAATTCGCGTTTATGGCTAGATTGTCCAGCAGTATTTTGCTATACTTTTACTTTTTCTTTTTTCACAAAAATAACAAAATCACTCTCTGAGAGAGCATGAGCATTGAGAGATACAAATTCGAAAGTGAGAACGCTCTTCTTAACCGTTTTTTTCTATCCCGCTGATGTTCTTGTTTTAACCATTCAAAAACTAGTTACGTTTAGAGTATTTGAGCCCACATATATGACACCGAACTCCTACAGGGAACACAAAGCTTTCACCAAAGTGTCTTAAATTAGCCTGATCAAAATTGGTCCATTATTTCCAATACCTACCATACAAAAATTTAGCTAAGCGCAAAAAAAAGAGCTCAGTCTTTAACATACTTAAAAAATGCAATTGTATTGATGTGATCTTACACTACACAAAAAAGGGTGCTTAAAATTTTGGTTGGTGTAATTTCAGAATGAGTAAGGTCTGGTTAGTTGCATAAAGCTATTAAAAAAAGTTGGCTGGACGTAAATGTACGGGCGCGGACGACTTTAGGATACCCTGTACCATTAGCTTGTAATAAAGTCCGATTTCTTCACAAAAAACCAAAGACAGGAGATATTTATAAGCAAAAATATTTTTTTGACCGATCGTTCCTATGATATAGTCAACCGATTTCAATAAAATTTGACACAGTGCTTAAATACCTTAAAACAGATATGAATGTCAAATTTATTTCAAATATCTTTACAAACAAACAAAACGCAACGAATTTTGTATTAAAAACGTGTTTTTGGACCGATTGGTCCTATGGGAGCTATATGATCTAGTTAAACTGATTTGGATTAAATTTAGTACAGTGCTTAGGAACTATAAAATACTCACGAATGTCCAATTTGGTCCCAATATCTTAACAAACAAACGAAACACAACAAATTTGGTTAAAAAATCGATTTTTTGGAAGATCGGACCTATGGGAGCTATATGATATAGTCAACCGATTTTGTTCAAATTTGGCACATTGCTTAAGTGGTCTAAAAAATTTCCAAACGCCAAATCTGGTTACGATATCTTTATTAAAAAAAGAAATATAGCGAACTTTTCTTTAAAAAAGTTATTTTGGCCGATCGGTTCTATGGGAGCTATATGATATAGTCAACCGATTTCGATAAAATTTGGTACAGTGACTTGGGAACTATAAAAAACTTTCGAATACCAAATTTGGTTACGATATCTTCATAAACAAACGAATTATTCATCTAAAACGCTTGTTTTTTGTCGAGGTCGTCTCAAACACCCCCATGGGAGCTATATCAATTTAACCCCGATATCAAAAAAATAAAATAAACTTGCCTCCTATGGAATAATATGGGATCTAATGTGAAAGTTTGTAGCTCTAGCTCTTACCATCTCTGAGATCTGACGGCCGTTCGGACGGACGGACAGACGGACATGGGTATATCGACTTCTCTAGTCACCCTGAACATACTTTAGGTTACTTTGGGATGTCTCCGACGTCTCCTTCTATATGTTACATGCATTTTCGGCTTGCACAAACTTAATATACCCCTTGTACCATACGGTGCAGGGTATACAATATTATACGATGTAATGATGCAAAACTATCACCAAAACCAATATCTGATTCTAGGGTGACAAATTTACATTTTAACTTATCTTCTAGAACGCTAGGCATTGATTTTATTGATAATTGCATTTTTTGGTGCTTCATGGATAACAAACGTCATTGCATTTACAGATGTAACTGGCGGGAAATATTCAATAAAGCAATTACAAAATCTGTTTGTTGAGCGATGTTAATATTTATTATGCAGATATATATCAAATATACCAATTTAGACTTAAATGAACTTGGTTAGAAAATCAGTTAACTTCAGACACGTTTTTTTTA
Source organism: Chymomyza amoena (assembly GCA_037043745.1). Taxonomy (NCBI): domain Eukaryota; kingdom Metazoa; phylum Arthropoda; class Insecta; order Diptera; family Drosophilidae; genus Chymomyza; species Chymomyza amoena. The sequence goes on from JBAMAX010002572.1 coordinate 6,440, forward strand.
AATAAATACCATAGCGCGTTAACTCCAAAAGCTGAAATTTCGGCGTACAATTTTTTCGTTCGGGCTCTTGCATTACGAGTTTGGGATACCCTGTATCCAGCTAGACCCTTTGGCAACGATGTCTTTAAAAACAATCGAAACATTGTCTTAAGAGCCTTTTTTACAATTTTCGATTGCCTTAAAATGTCTAGGTCCTCTGTACTCTTAAATATGTTAACATACCAAAATTGGCAACTCAAATCTTTTTTTTAATACATAGGACGTTGCTAAAACGATTGCCGCCTTACATATCGGAGATTCGAAGCGATTTTAATCATGTCTGGTACAGACAGACTTCTTTAATTCCAAATCCAACTCTATGGTACGAGGGGTATTCCAAAAGGAAGTTTCTAAATTTAAAATGAAGTACAAAAAAATTTTTAGGTTACAAAATGAACATTTATTAGTGACTGACTCACAAACTATTTTTCTACATACCTTCGACTTGAATATATTTTTCGTATCTGTTATGAGTTTATGCAAACCTTCTTTAAAAAAACGTGTCCAATTGTGAATTGCGTTAGGTGTTTTGTTGGTTGATTTTTGAACCTGGTATAACAATCAGTGCGGATCGTTACTGCGAAGTTTTTAATAAGCTTAAAATGCCATCAGACGAAAACGTCCAGGAAAATTATCCAAAAAAATCTTACTCTTTCATGATAATGCACGGCCTCATTCTGCTCAAAAACGAGAACTTTATTGGAAAATTTCAAATGGGAAATTTTCGATCACCCACCGTCTCTCCGGATCTCGCACCAAGTGGGCAGCATTTTGTTTCAAACGAAGAAGTCTAACCTAAAAATTTGTTGTACTTCATTTTAAAATTAGGAAACTTTTTGAATACCCTCGTACATATATTTTCTACATGCCTAAATTTTATATACTCTTTAAGATTAAGCCAGTTTAAATTCGCAGCAGCTAGGATTCTATTTTCCCCGTTGCGATTTATTTTTGGACTCTGTAATTAATTATGATATTTTTATCATAATCATATGAGTGTGTTGTTAATTCCCGCTGCCATAATTCCCACGACATGTCACTGGTCTAAGCCTGATAAATTTAATACGTTCGAGGTTGCCTTTAAGCCGCAGTAGAATGAGCCAAATGGTTCGTGGGTCATTAAATATGACACATTATATGTGGCATAAATTTAGAGCATACATTCTACATATGTAACAAATATGCATGAGCAGCAATTAAATAATGTATGGTATGTATATAGGTATTCATTGTGCTGCTATCTTTTAATATATGTACATATGCCTCCTTATATATAGCTAGATATATAAGGAAATGCACACGCAATATTATAATTTTTGCCTTTAGCCAAATGCGTGAAAATCCTCCAGTATTTAAACGTTGCTCATTTATCACACATTTCTCATTTGCTTGCCACAGAGCAGTGCTGGAAAACGTACCAGGACTAGTAAAATTAATATGCGAAAATAAATTATCCAGCCAAATGAGTGGCGCAACGTAGTCCCTTAGTGGGCATCCTTAAGCGCCAGGAATTCGTAGCTGCAAAAAGTACAAAGCAGGATGCCACAAGCTTGTTTTACCCCAAATGGCATGCGCTTTATGTGACTGTGTTTAAGAGTCCTCCTCTGTAGGGGCCTTTTCGGCTTCATCAGTTCTAGCATTTAAGATCATTTGTTATGTCATTTCAGGGCATAGCAGGCAGGAACAACAACAATGGCCATACCAGGCAAATCAGCCAACGTCAGCAGGCTACAGCCTTCCTTGGCTAACAACAAAATGTTGGCAAATAATGGACACTAACACAAATTGACTAAAAAACAAATGTCCAGGCGCCGTAGGGTAATTGAAAGTTGGTCAAGTGTGAACACATTTGACTGCTGCTCCAAAGACCCAACATTTCCCTGCCCCACCTCACTCAGACAATGACCATTGCGAAATCCTGTGTGTGTGTACAACACATGAGTAAAATATTTTAGTCCCTGCTTAACGGCATGAAAAGCGATAAAATTCAACTACGCTCACATTGAATCCCCCTTTTTTTTATACCCTGTACCCCACGACAGCAAGGGTATTATAGATTTGTGAAATGTATGATATGTTCCTGTGCCTATATACCTGAACATAGCGTTGAAGTAATTTTCAACCATCGAACCACGTTAAAGACCAGATCCTAAGTTCTATAAGAATTAGTAAGTTAGTAAATTTTAAAGCAAAACTTAAGATGGAGCCCTTTAGTATTTACATTGTGACAAAAAAGGAAAATTGTTTTCTTCGATATTCGTAGTGTGATGTATTATGAATACGTTCCAGAGGGACAAACGGTCAATAAGGAGTATTATGTGACCGTATTGCGTGAACGGGTCCGTTGTATTTGTCCGGAATTATGGGCAGACATTTCGTGGAGTTTGCACGACGATAACGCGCCATCTCATCGAGTCACGATTGTGAATGCATTTAAGGTAAAACACTCGATTAATATCATCGACCATGCACCGTACTACAGTCCAGATCTGGCACCGTGTGACTTTTTCCTCTTTCCAAAACTAAAATTGCCGCTACGTGGAACCCCGGCCAACGCCTATAATAAATGTTTCGAAGATTGGAAGAAGCGTTGGCATGTGTATATCGCTTCAGAAGGTTCAAATTTTGAAGGAGACAAAGTATATATTGAAGAAAATTAACCATTTTGCGTTTTATTTAGAAAATCCGGAAACTTTTTTGTCATAATGTATGATAAAAACAAAACTAGGGGGCTCCGCTAACAGCTTGCCTTGCAGGCCATACCCGTGTTTTAAATTTTTACGGGAAATGTCTAGGCAGCAACTAATAAATCCTAAACTGCAATCATCTTGTCTATTTATCTTTTCCTATATAGAAAAGATGAATCCTAGCATTGTTCCTATAACCTAATCTCAACTTACACCTACGCATTAACACCGAAAAGTCTTTAGGGCGCAATATTTTAACTAGTATTGGAGGGAATAGACGTGCTTTCACGGCGGCTCTCTTCAAGCAGTTCAAGCAGTTTTCCTATCATTAAAATAGGAAAACGGTTGTGAGATGGCAACTAGCTTAATCACAATATCTATGTTTATTTTTGTCACTAAAATGGGTATATAAACTCTTGTGAACCTAACAAGAAATTGCCTTATTCCCATGAAGCCTTAACCAACCATCAACGTATCACTTTTTTTTGGGAAAAGTTGTGCAGGGAATACCAATGTCGGTCATCGCCGCGATTGTTTCGTATTATTTTTATGACAAAGTTAACTCATTCTTCTATTGTGTGCCACTAAAGTGAGAATAAATGAGGACTTTAAAATTTATAAAATAGCAGAATATTACCCCTAAGGTGTTCCTTTAATAATAGTTGGATTGCGAATTCAATTAGGCACACACTCGTGATTCTTACTCTTGTTACCCTATACTTAGCTATAATAACTAAAGAGCAACAATAAATTATCGCTACATATTCTAACTAAATATAAGTTAGATAGATAGATTTAGGTCATGCAAATATTCTTAAGACAAACCCACTTATCCCCGAAAGCACCGAATTCTGCATACCGCAGGAACATTTCACAACCAAATTCAGAGCCATATTCCAGACAGAGAGTAGTGGAATACAGGTGTACCAGGCCCAACTGGCTCTATAAAGATATACACGGACGGTTCCAAGCTAGACGAATTCAATGTTAGAACTACTTTCCGACTCCCGGACCACTGCAGTTTTTTTCAGGCAGAGGTCACTGCAATCCAGGAGGCTTTAATCACAATAAGAAACCAACAAGTTCGCAATAAGAACATTTGTTCTACTCGGACAGCCAAGGGGCTATTAAATCCCTAGTTTCAATGACTTCGTGTATAAAGTCAGTGAATAATTGCCGCTTGTATCTAGATGAGCTGGCTGAGCAGTTTTCAATTCACTTTACATGGGTCCCAGGACATAGTGACTTCGAGGGCAACTGTATTGCAGATGAACTGGCTAGACAAGGAACTACCAGCATCCTCCTTCAAGACAAGGAGGGCCTGGGTATACCCATGGCCAGCTGTAAACTGAAAATACGAAATTTTTTGGCTCTCTGTGCAAATAAAACGTGCAATCGGACATCGAACACGTGTCGGATCTTGCGGCAAACTTGGCCGACATACTGCAGTAAAACAACCAAAGGACTTTGCTTTCTGAATAGAGCCCAATGCTCAACTGTTACCCACGCTCTCACGGGACACTAGCTGGTAGGAAATCACGTATCCATGTTAAATGCTCCCCACCATAGCTTCTGTAGAAGCTGTGGCGTTGAGGAGGAGCTGGAGACGGTGGAACACCTTTTCTGTCATTGCAAAAAAGATTCCGTTTTCTAAAGTCAAATTTTCTCGATGGATTATCTCAGCTCTCCGAACAGGGTCCAAAATGCCTCTTAAGGTTCATTCAGGCTGCCGGATGGTTTCCTCACCTCATATAGGATCCTCTCAAGTGGGGAGAAGTGGTGAAATGGCTCACTGTAGCGGTATCGCAACGGGCCTATCCTTGGCCTAAGTGAGTTGGGACGTCAGTCCCTAACCTAACCTTAGTTTGATAAAGAAAATCGCATCGTACACTGAAAATAAATTTGGAACTCCAGCACAAAATTGTAATTCAAATTGCTTTTACCCAGTAGTTGGCAAAAAATACACCCATATTTAAGCTTGCGTTCAAGTTAATGTCGCAGTGACGTCACGACTCGTCGACACAAGCCTCAGTGCGCACACAAGTGCATGCGACCTGTACGTGTATTGTTTGTATGTCGACGTCGCTGTGCGAAACTAATCCCTTTATACGTTATATGTATATATATAGGGCCGTAACGACAACTGGTTTAAAGGTATTATCTCTATGGCCACTATCAATAGAAAAAAAAGTCCCAGTGTTGACTATCAACGGGTCCTGACCTTTTCTGAGAAAATCGTCATGTTTTTTTAAATTGACGGTCTCTTTAAGAGAACTTTGGACAAAGGAGGAATCCTCTGTAAATGGTATGAGATACAGTCAATACATATATATTTAGTTGTTCCTTGCTATCTATATTTTTTTATACCATAAATTAAGCACTCGTAGATATTGAAGTTATAAAAATATGTAGGTAATTCTTTACAAGAGTTTCGTACCATGCACCTGCCACTGGTTTTTGTTGCTCAAGTCGTTAGTCTGGCGCTTCTGCATTTCAGCGCGACAAAATAGAGTGCCCATTTTGATGATTATAATTTCTTAGCTTTTAAATTTTTCGATTTAGATTTTAAAAGATTCTCTTTAAATCTTATTGATGTTGCACTAAAAAATCCCAAATTGTTTTTGTTCTTTCGCAAAGAGCGATTTCCTGTTTTTTCTTCGCCCATACCGAGATTCCGAGATATTGAACTTGCTTGATAAATTCTAAGTACATAAAAAAAATAAAGTTCACCCTAGCAGCCTGCTTTAAATTTAAAGTGAAATGCCGAGATTAGACGTAATATATGTCGCATGTAAAAACTCACTTACAGATTTGTATAACATGTTAAGTACTACGGAATATGCTCACGTGCCTGGCAGGATAATCTCTACAATAATGAGCCTAATTTGAGCGCATTCATTTGGAAAATTAAAAATTAAATTGCTTGTTTCGCAGTTTTTCCTCTGATATGATGAGAATATTGTAACAATCTGTTGTAATAAATCTCATTAATGTGCCAAAGAAAATAAAAAGCAGGATGCAGCAATAAGGACAACACAGCGAGGCTGACAAAGACCCAAAAGCCAACCCCACACAAATAGACACTTCAACCATACCGAGCACACTGAATCATGCACTCATATGAGACCCAAAAGCCCCTGGGGTCTAACTTCAAATTTAGTTTATATTGCTAAGCCCAGACGACAACAACAACAACATCATCAAGGCGGACAAGTAGGCAGGTTACAATCGGCATATGCCAACTAAAGTATACCCTATCCGGTAGGTATTACAATGTTTTATGGTATGTATATGAAGGCGACATAAAGATATATTAAATGTTAATCTAAAGGGTGTTTTTTTTTTATATATGAGCGTCCGAACTTGAAATAAAAATATTTGATAAATAAAAACTATGACTAAGTGTTAGTGTTATGCACCGTTTTTGATACCCTTTACATACGTCTATAAGGTATTTTTAAAATTGTAGCTTATTTCTGAACAGATTTTCGAATAGATTATTTTGAATGAAGAGTTAAGGCCTTATTTTAGCATTATTTTTTTATTAAAAAATATATAAAACAGCTTAGCTCCGGAAAAGCAATTTGTTCGGATATGTTTTGAAAATGAAAGTTTGATGCTTCCATTTCCAGCGAAACGAATTTTTCATGAGGTTTAAAAACGAATATTTTTTACCAAAGAAATTAAAACGATACCCCAAAATAGGCTTTAAGAATCACGAATTTTTAAATCATAAATAACACTGTCCAACAGTGATTTAGAACTTTTCAAGTGACCTAGTGTACGTTGTAGGTCTTGACGAGTAGATCACGATAGTGTGTTTCAAAATTGTCTAACACCCCCAAAATCGCAAGTTATTGCTTAAAAACCGTTTTTCGAGTACTGCGATCACTCCCACTATCACAACGTCGCCATTTTTCAACCGATTTTCGATTGCTTTACGGCTTTAGAAAGATGAAGATTCATGCTTTAAGATGATATATACTTGTTTTTACTTCATACAAAGCAACTACGAGATATTTTAAAAGTTATCTAAGATTTACACTTTTTTTTCGTTTTTTTACACTTTGAAGTCATTTTTATATAACATTTTGTTAAAACACCTTTACTTTTTTACATTTAATCTTAAAGAAATATTAATTCCGAGTTAGAAAAGTCATGGTTTATCAAAATCGGTCAATAAATTTTTAAGTTACGATGCTTATTGTAAACAAGAAAATTAAATTTTCATCAACAAAAAAAAATGTTTTAGATGAATAATTCGTTTGTTCATTAAGATATATATATGTTATTAGAATTTTTCGGAAAAATTCATGAAATTTATGAATTTATCGAAAATAAACAGAGAAGTTCGATTTCCGGCGCACGCAAAATCGAATCGTTATAAAATTGTTCATTTTGAATTTTTCGTTTTTTCGGCTGAATAATACTAAAAATAATATTTGTGCTAATATTTTTAATATTAATCATATTTTTTTTAATAAGAAATCATACAAAGTTGAAAACAATTTTTTTTCTCATCGAAGCACAGAATGTTATGAAAATCAAGCTAAAAACAAAATTATAGAAAAATTTGATCGTTGACATTCTCCGATTTTGATGATTAACCAACTCGATATTTTTTTGCAAAATTTCGACTATTTATCGAGTTGTCGATAACTGAAAATTGGCTTTTCCTTTCACTTTTCTTTCACAAGCCATATTTTCTAAATGATAAAATATTAAATTAAAAAAAAATATATATAATTTTTAAGTTTTTTTCTAAATTTTTCCACTTAAAAAATAAAGTTTTAATGTAATGTTTATGCGTGTAAATTCACTGAGAAAAACGAAAAAATAAGTAAGATCAATTTTAAAAGTACTAATGAGTATCATGGGACCCGTCTTCAGATAGTTAAGGTCTAAGGTCTTCAAAATCTCTGTTATTTCATACAACTGATCCATCACGAGATTAAGTGTTCAGAGTGCAAATCATTCCCATTTTCGAAGCTATGTCTCAAGATCCATTAAATGTAGAAGATTATCCAATATACCGATTTTGTAGAGAACATTGGGAAACATTTTAAAGCATTGGTAAAATGTTATTTGCAAAAACAAACGATTTTTGTGACCTTAAAAATCTGGAGACGGGGTCATGATACTCATTGACCAAATATGTAAATATCATCAATCGGTGAAGCTCGGGGGAGAAGGGCTTTTTTGGGTATTGTTTTTTAGACAGCAGATTCGGTTTCAGTGGTCCCAAAAACATATGGTAAACATTGTCTGACTCCCAGACTCGGAAAAAAAATATAATGAAGTTTTTGAGGTTATGTCGAAACCCTGACGTGCTTGGGTCTTTGGATCTCGGAAACCCTGACATGCTGGAGTTTTTTGGACCTCGGATTTGGATTCAGCGACCAAAACCACATATAGTAATTATGGTCTGACCCCGGACTCGAATAAAATTTTGTATGAGGTTTTTTTAAGGTTATGTCAGAACCCTGACGTGCTGGGGTTTTTGGATCTCGGATTCAGATTCAGCGACCCCGAAAGCATGTAGAAAACATATTTTTTTTGGTGTGGCTGTGTTATTCATTGATTAACTTCTCCAAAGCTTTAACCCCTCGTTAAAAAGGGCTAGGCTTCAAAAAACTTAACTATCTGAAGCTACGTTCAGATGGAGTGCCGAACAGATAAACATATGATTATGGTTAACTCGATTTATTTTTGTATAATTTCTTGGAGGCTATACGTGAATAATTACTCAATATACACCTTACCCTCTCTTGGTATAGTGTGCATAAAATGAAAATGTCAAAGAAAAAAACTCGATTTTCAGGAAACGGCTGACAAAGTCGCTCATTTTTTTTCGCTTTAGGATGATGATTCATTTTTTTCAAATATTCGATTGACAAAATTAGTTTATGCCTCAACACTTAACATTAGAGGCTTACTTCTGTAGCATTCCAAATCTTAAAACTTTTTGTGACTTCAAGTAATGCTATTTTCTGAAATCATGCTTATCCGCACTAACAATCTTTTGTGGAAACCTTAAAATTAAACACACACGTATGCATCGTAACACATGGAACAAAAGGTGGCAAAAACTTAGCATACCAAACGGGGCACGGGGCACGGTTCCGGCATAACGCCCTCCCGGTTCAAATTGTATTTTATCGCTTGCCAGATGCTCGCCAACAAATATGCGCGTAAATACACACAATAACCGGAAAGCAATTGCTTCACGCCATTCGAACCGCTGAAATATTAGCCTCGTTTGCCAAGGGCCTGCACGCCCAGTTGGCTGGCTGGCTGGGATCCCCGGAGCCAACCATGCCCCTTACGGGGCATCCATTCAGGCGGCACGGCAGCTCGATTTCTCGAATTGGCGCGTTGAGGTAGAAAAAAAAAATATATATATGCCCCTAGCATTTGTATGAAGGTTTTTTATTCTGATTGAATATTGGAACAGTTCCAGAGTATTGCAGTGTGTTGCTACAACGTGGCACGGCTATTGAATATTTTTCGCACGAATTACCAATATAAATATTTAAATATTTTACTTTTGCGTTACATTTTCCATTTGTGTTTAAAATTGGTGTGCCTTACTTTAGAAGTAGAATGAAACTATACACAACATTGTATGGGAAAACTGAAACATAATAATCTTCTACTGATATGGTGGCTTCTTAAACAGTTTTATGTACAGCAGACTTTGCTGCAAGCAAAGGATTACCTTCTGGAGACAGCACAGGCCTAAGTTAATAAAGCAGAAGTGGTTCCTTACCTCAATTAATGAGACGTCATATATATAGCCCATAACCAGCGGACAATCAAAACGCTTTCACTAAAAACTAGTATGTCAAATTACATATTATAAACCGTTCAAAATTGAGATGAAAACAGATGTACTTTTATAGACAGTGCAAATATATAGATCTAGGCCGCAACCATCAACGTAAGTCCACCTCTTTCACAGCTGCCTTAAACAGGTACAGAGGTTGGTGCTAATCCCGAAAGGCGGCAAGCCACTTGATAGTCCGTCATCATACAGACCGTTGTATATACATATATATATCCGATGTCTTTCCGGATTTTATTTAACGTGGTAAATTCTTTTGCAGGAATAAAACCACGGCGTTTAAATATGCAACTTGAGTGTACATATAACACAATGAGTCTGGATTAATGCGCCAACTAACTCCCCTCAGACCAATCAGCCGATACTGATATTTATTTAGTACCAATTTGAAAGCATGTTGTCGGGCATGCAATTCCTCCTTGGTGTAGGGCGAGATGTATCTATCATCTCTTCAGCTTTATGGCCAGCAGCACCCGGTTGAGATCGCCAAGCTGACTCTACCCGCAACGGGTCCGACCCACAACGGGTCCGACCTCAATGAGTACGCTTGGATGTATACTCAACCCGTGGTACCGGTTTGCCCTCCCCTTTGAGTTCCGACAGACTCGGATTTGGGGAACCCCGCCAGTTTTGGCATCAAATTCCCGGGACTGGTCACCCATTTTCTGACACCTCTTATTAATCCCATCCGTGTTTCAAGCATCACACCACGCACCCATATCCTGATGATTCCCATTCCCAAGCAGGGGAACACAGAGCTGGATATTCTGATCCCGCCACCCCACGGGAATCCGTGTTTCAATTATCCGCCGACGCCGTCTAAATACAGCTTCCTGTCAGCATCCACTCTTCAGTCGAATGTCACCAACATTGACGATGTCTTCGAAACGGTACGTACTCATTTCCTGACGATCCCCATTTAGTCGCCTCTTACGACAAGCAGGGGAGCACTGAGGTGGATATTCTAATCCCGCCACCCCACGGGAAGCAAAACATCCGGGACCAGATGGTGTCCCCACTAGGGCGATCGAGGCCGCTACCATCAGCGTATGTCCACCTTTTTCACAGCTGCCTTAAACAGCGCCGTTTTTGCGATCGATGGAAGGTACAGAGATTGGAGCTGATCCTGAAAGGCGACAAGCCACTTGATAGTCCGTCAACATATAGACCGTTGTGTATGCTGGATGTCGTTGGAAAGCTGTTTGAGCGCATTATTTGCAACCGCTTGCAGAAGGAGCTTGAGGAACGCCTTCAATACAGCCAGCTGACAGAGCATAATGCAAGCGCTCAACAGGCTTCAGATGCCAGAATATCTAGTCAACCCCATATACGGCTATTTTCGACACCGAGTCCCGTTGAATGATACCTCTTCCGGGCGTTAATAACACATTATTTCCGGAGGCGTGCCACAAGGATCGGTACGGGGCCCTTCATGACGGTGTGATCCGCTTGCCTATTCCAGACGGTGCGACTATTGTGGGCTTTGCTGATAATATTGCAGTAGTGGCTGTCGCCAAGGAGCTGCAAGAGGTCGAGCGCTGCACCCAGGCAGTGATCAGCTTAGTTACTGACTGGCTGGGAGCAATCGGGCTAGCACTGACGCCGGTAAAAAAAGAGGCAGTCCTAATTAGTAGCAGAAGAAAGGTTGAGACTGTCACCATCCGAGTGGACAATACAGAGATATACTCCTATCCGGCAATGCGATACCTCGGAGTTCTTCTAGATCACAGGTTGACCTTCAAACACCACTTACAACAAGCTGGTGACAAAGCAGCGAAAGCCATTGACGCTCTTACTCTCTCTACCGAGAAAGAAGTAGATGGCTTATTGTTAACGTGGCCTTTGCTCCTGTATGCATTCTCCGTATAGTCAACAGCAATGGCGGACACCTCGTGGGTGCAAGTCGGCATATAAAAGTAGCGCCCTTCGAGTGCTTCAGTATCAGAAGATGCAGATCTCGTACTAGCATGTATGTCATCCGTAGATTTGCTGGCAGGCGAAGCAATAAGCAGCGAACCAAAGCCGTGCCGACGAGACCCTGGCAACATGGCGAGCGTCCTCAAGCGGCATGTGGCCAAAAAGACTGATTCCGGACATAAGGTCGCGGGTGAGTAGGAAGCATGGGCAAACTGACTTCTATCTGACACAAGTACTTTAGGAACATGCATTGGTTTAAGCTTGAGACGGATACGTTGATGTGCGCAAGACCGTATAATTTCATCACAAGCAAAAAAAAAAATGTTATAAGAAAAACTTTGACCGCCATTTTGGGTTCTCCATTTTACATTTCACAGACAGTTTTAAACCATGTCCAAGCGTGGTACCAATTTTTTTTTTCTGAATAGCTTTGGTATGGGCTTTAAATTTACCCCATCTCTACACTCCGATTACATGTTGCCTTTCTAATTTGTGCTTTTTTTTTTTGTACCAAAGATACTTGTCTTATCCATAAGAAAAGCACTGCACCAATGGACACACTATCGACTATAGTCGATTTGAGCACTCCACTCCGAATGACTGTTTGCTTGCATTGCTTCTGCTCCACAGGATTTCATAATACACATGGCCAAGTGTTGGCATGACAACCAATTGTCCGAGCAACTGACTAACTGACAGACTGACTGACAGTCTGAATCATCGAAATATTCAGTAAACTGAAGCGTTCCATGTTGGCCCACTTAATTGCACGCCAGTGCTTCATACCGAAAAAAAACAAAAAGGAAATTTCAAACAAATCATTTTTTTTAACAAGCATCGGTGAGAGGAGAGAAAAAAAAGGAGCAAAAAAAAAAAACAGACCACAAGTTTCACTTTTTTTTTGGTATTTCCTATGAAATAAATTTTTTTTTGCGCCAATAGCTGCCACTTTTTATGAAGCGAGCTCGGAGAACAGCATTCGAGCGCGTCAAAGGACGTACACAATGGTCATGGACATGAACATGGACGTCCGCTTCCAATTAGAGTTCTGCTGATTTGGCGCACTTAGCAAACGGCATGTGTTGGCACGGCTCGTTGCGTTGGGTGCAGGTCCGGGTATCGGGAACGGGAACGGGGTCTGGGTCTGAGTCTGGGTTCTCTGGTGCTGCTGTTGAAAACCCATTAAGATCATGCTCCATTAATTGAGTTCTAATGAAAACGCCAGCCATATGTACTTGTAAATGTCGAAAAAGTGTGCTAGTGTGTGTGTGGGAGGGGTGTGGGCTGTGTAGGTTCAAAAATATATGCCTGAATGTGAATATAGCGAATGGTTTGGCAACAAATTAAGTTACACTTTTGCCCATGGCCACCGCTGCCCGCGCACTCAATTGTTGGCCAACTGAATGCCAAACGAATATTGGCCAAAAACAGAAAAATAGCAAATGTCTGGTGTGTGTGTGTGGGTGGGGGGTTGGTTATATTGGTTCCAGGCATTGTTAGGGTTACCAAAATAAAATATGCATGAGTATGTTTGAACTCAATGGCTTTGTCTTCTATCCGAGCCAGCCCTCTTGCACAGCACTCTCCCCCCTATAAATGCTGTAATACTCTTTGGTCTGTAATTACAGTACAGTAGGCTGCACGCCAAAAATTAGCAAAGAGCCCGGGGTGTGAATTTGGCACAGTATTTAAATTGTTCTAAATGGGTTAACACTTACAAAGCATGGGTGTAGTTTTTTTTTTATTGTGTGGACGATACATTGCACTGTATTTAAATTGAGGTTAAACAGAAACTCTTTATCCGCTTAAATACTTCACATTATTTCGGTACAAAAAAAATGAAACGCTAAAATGACAACTTTGGTTTGATAGTTTTATAGGGTATTAATTAATTTTTCATCAAACACTTAAATTAAATGTTCAGGGTATTGACTTTGTCGGGCGATAAGGCAGAAATGCACAACAGCAAGCCTCATAGCTAGGCAGAACTGCTAAAATGCTAGATAATGTGAATGAAAATCTCCAGCCCTCTGTAATTCAAGCAAAAAGTCTTTGAAGACAAACTAAGATAAAGCTTGACCTTGCTCCTAATTACATACTCTATCAAGCTTTACGAAGACATTTCCCATTTCTTAAGTTCCTAAAAACAAACCAGAGAGGGACATTGATAGACGACCACGAGTTGGTAATTGGAGAGCTGGCAATCAAACTGATGAGAAACTTCTCCACTGCCAATAAAAACACGTTCAGACCACAACCCAACACCCGGTTGAGATCGCAACACCACGCCGAGCCATGCTGACTCTACCAGCGATTTGGGTTTTAACCACAGCCACCACGATACTCCCACACGGGGCCGACCTCAATGAGTATGCTTGGACATATACTCAACCCGTGGTACCGAAATTAAGGGCTCGGTTTGCCCTCCCCTTTCAGTCCCGACAGACTCGGATTTAAGGAACCACGCCAGTTTTGACATCAAATGCCCGGGACTGGTCACCCATCTTCTGACACCTCTAGTTAATGCCATCCGTGTTTAAGCCATTTTCTGACGATCCCCATTTAGTCGCCTCTTACGACAAGCAGGGAAACACTGAGGTGGATATTCTAGTCCCGCCAGCCACCCCACGGGAATCCGTGTTTGAATCATCCGCCGACGCCGTATAAATACGGCTTCCTGTTAGCATCCACTCTTCAGTCGAATGTGACCAACATTGACGCTGTCTTCGAAACGCCACACACCCATTTCCTGACGATCCCCATTTAGTCGCCTCTTACGACAAGGGGAAACACGGAGGTAGATATTCTAATCCCGCCATGCCACGGGGAGACCTACTTTGCAGAAGGAACGACCCCAAGCCATAGGTGGCTTGTGATTTCCAAGTCCGCAATAAATACAGTGTTCTTTGCTAACATATAAAAAGATCCGCCAGACGCGACAAGAGAATCCAGTAACCTTGCAGCAAAGCAGAGAGCACAGCCGGTGAAAATAACATGCGCTCGCTATACCTGACAACAAATCAGCTGACTGGAATCTACAGAAGCAAACCCAACCGATTAGAGATTCAAATGATAACCTCCTAATGAACGATGATGCACAAATTCAAAGATGGCGACAACACTTCATGGAGATAAACTATAATGAACCAGGAAGCAGCAACCATGAAGATTACAGAAACGTCGCACCCATCAACAATCTTGGGATACCTCCCACAAAACTGGTAAGCATCTGGAATCGACGGCATACCTGCCGAACTGCTGCAGTTGGAGACGCATTGCACCCACATTTTACTTGTATATGGAAAACTCATCTTAAAGGGCAGGAATCACCATCACCAATAACCGAACAAGCTGTGGAGTGGCGCTCACCACCGTACCCCCTGTTCATCGACTTCAAGAAGGCCTTCGATTCAGTAAGCAGAGCAGCGATATGGCGCGCATTGGCGAGGAAAGGAGCGCCAGTCAACATCGTATCGATAATAAAAGCGATGCATAATGATGCTGACAAGGCGGTACTACACCCAGAAGTTAGTGAACCTTTCAAAACAAACGGCGGTGTCAGGCAAGGATGCCCCCTATCACCACTACTATTTAATATATATAGGTTATGAGAGATGTATGCAGGCATGGGATTACATGGAGTCTCACCCGGCATATGGAAGACCTGGACTACACGGACGACATATGTCTCATCTCTCATAAACTTAGTGATATCCTAGCCAAAGCGAGTGATCCCAAAATACTTGGAGTTGGACTCTCAACAAACGCATCCAACACCAAAGCGATGCGCCTCAACCACACCTGCCAAGCTAGCATAACCATTTGTCAATACCTTCTCATACCTTGGTACCACAATTTCCACTACTGGTGGGGTGGATGAGGATAAAGAGAATCGTTTCAACAAAGCGCGATCAGCATTTGGAGAATTGTTTCTCATTTGGAGAAACCAGACAATAAGCAGAAGAACAAAGCTGAGAATCGACAATGCGTGTGTCAAATCCAGCCTGTTGTACGGCAGCGAGATGTGGCTGACCCCGCAGAGAACTATGTCGAAACTGTAGTCAGTCGTCAACAAGTTCCTATGGATTATATGCGGGATATTCTGGCCCAACTAGATATCAAACGCGGAACTATGCACTGAACAAGTAAAGTTCCTATCTGCACTGAGATAAGAACACGCAAGTGCCATTGGATCGGCCATACCTTTTGGAAAAATCGAAGCAGCATTGTCAGGATGTCTTTGGAATGGAACCGAAGGCCGAAAGTAGCCTGGCAACGTACAATATTAAACTAATTGGCTGTACACAACATCAGCTGGGACACAGCTAAGTAAACTGCGCCAAATAGGGTCCGGTAGAAACTTCTTGTAAAACTCCTAAGCTCCCTGAAGGAGTACTAAGAGACAAAAAAAAAAAAAATTCTTTAAAATTCACGAAAATTCAAACCACTCCGCAGTTTTAAGGTGCTGTCGAGTCAGTCAGCCGAGATGTTAGTCCCATTTGTACAGAAGCAGCTAATGCGGGGAAGACGAAGAAATGTTGGCTCTAATAAAGCAAATCTTTGAAATTTGTTTTAGATACCTGAACAGTCTACCAGCTTAGAGTTATCCTACAGTAATATATAAAAAACTGCAGACTACAGCCCATATTTAAGCTAGTATGGGCCAGGGAGAAAATAGTAGTGAGTAAATCCGGGTCCAGGGGGAAAAAGTACTGACCCCTCTAATACAACTTTAGTTTGTATCACGGCAGTTCGGGGGGAATTCCCCACTTTACGCCCCTCTTGGCGGACCTGGTACCGGTAATCAATTTACTATAAATTTTGCCGCCTATATAAAAAAGTAAAAAAGTTCTAATAGCCTCTGTATATCATTTCTTATTTATAAAATATGACCCTATAAAGGCAAAGAAAGAAAAGGCATATTTCTTAACAATATATAAATTTTGATTTTTTGTTTTTTTGATTTAGTATTATGCAACTTGGGATTGTCAAAACGTGCCTTTGAAAAGAACACAAAACATAAACTTCAATTTTTTTTTAAGCTCCGAAAATCTCCGGCTGTGTTGACTGCTAAAAGGGATTAAAATTAAGTTTGCTTGCAGTTAACCAAACCGCAATAAATCAAAACACCTGGAGGGATACTTAAAAATGAACACACAAGAGCAACAAAACTACAACAAAAGTTGGAAAGTGCGAGAGAGTTGGTTAGGTTGGCCGACAGTGGGATACGCTGCATCCACTTTTATATTATAATGATGTGCCTGCAGGTGTATTCATGGGAAAAGGTTTTAATAAAAATTCAAGTTTCGATGCTTATAAATCTCAGCATATGTTTCATCTCATAGAGCATTTTTAAGCCCCTATAATTTGGTACAAAAATATATAACGACGAATACTGTTTTGGGCACCACAATTTACTACAGTTCAATTTTTTTATACGAATACATAATTATGTACACCCTTCTTACATAATGTAAGTGTGAGCAAAATCGCTTAGATACAAGAATATTTTTGCCAGTACGCAGCAACCCGAAATGCTTTCGAACTGCGAAACTGTAAGTTAATATTATAGCTATGCTTTTGAGCTTTCTTTCATATTAAGTTTATTCTGTTTCAGACACGTTTTGGGTTAATGGGTCGCTTCGCTTACCAACCCCCACTCCTACATCGCCGCAAGCAGCTCAGGGGGGGCCCACTTGAAATTAAATTCAGCTCCATTGAAAAAATATAATTTGTATTCTCTTTTGTATAAAATTTTTAGTGTTATTTAGAAATAAATCAATTTAAATATGAATTAAGGATGTTCCATTCAATTTTCTCGTATACGGTATCGCCTTTTTGCTCCACGTTGTACGGATTTAGAGCCATGATGACAACCTTGCCGTCAAAAAATGTTTGCGGATCTATAACGACGACTTTTTCTCCGCCGAACTCATTCTGCAAAATTTCTTTCAATGGTCTTGAAGAAGTAAACTCATAGCTTATAAGAGAGCCCACTGGAATAAAATATTTTTGATTTTTTTCTCTTATAAGAGTGCCTACTGGAATAAAATATTTTTAATTTTTTTCTCTTCCAGGCTGCATTGTATTTTAATTCCTTTTCTACTTTTACACCTGGATAGGGCTATATACAACTGCCCATGTGTGATTATCGTGTCTTCTTTATTCACTATTAATCCTTCTCTATCGAAACTCTGACCCTGTGATTTTTGTATGGTCATGGCAAACGCCAACCTCACAGGGAATTGCTCAAACGGCACATCAATCTCGCCCTTAGTGTCTAGTGTTATTCTCGGTATGTGAACCATTTCTTCGGTTTTGTCGCCAATCAGAATTTCATGTTTCATGTTCTTTGTAATTCTTCGTATTACTAATCTAGTACCATTGCATAGTCCATCTGTGGTGCAGAAATTTCAGAGCAACATTACTGTGCACCCTGTGTTTAACTGTAGGTCCGCTGGTAGGAGGCCAGACGGTGTTAGGGAATTCAAATATTCGAGTGGATATTGTAGAGCGGCACTCTCTTGATCAGCTTCATCAGTTCCCACAGAGTCGACTGTATCAGTCGAATGACACTTCACAACATCCCACGGTAGTCTATCAAGAATAGACACATTTATTTTTTTCACTTAATTTCTTTCGGCTAAAATTGGTCTTGTTGCCATTTCTTCAACATTAATATCGAACGGATACATCTCGTCGATTAAGTAATCACAGGGCACGTCCTCTGGTATATCTAATTCTTCTGTTTTATAGTCACCTACATCTAACAGTCAATTGGCATATTGTACAGAGTCTGCTTGAGCTCTCATATTTTTTTTCAGCTTTAGTTGGTGGAATTTATCCCACAAAGGCGTTTAAATTAATTATGTCAAGGGAAGATTTGCGATTATTCTCTTCAAGACACATATGAACTAACGCTTTGTAGAGAAAAGTCTTCCCGGTTCCGCCAGGTCCATCTATAAAAAATAACTTCTACGCGGATTTACCCAATATCGACCTTCCTATAACGTCGCGAGCATGTTTTTGGTCTTCTAACATCTACTGAAAATTCATCAAAAACATGAGAAAAAAATGGCGGACGTAAAGTCGGGCGCGGACGACTTTAGGATACCCTGTACCACTAGCTTGTAATAAAGTCCGATTTCTTCACAAAAAACCAAAAACAGAAGAATTTTTAAGCAACAATTTTTTTTTTGACCGATCGTTCCTATGGGAGCTATATGATATAGTCAACCGATTTCAATAAAATTTGACACGGTGCTTAAATACCTTAAAAAGATATGAACGCCAAAGTTATTTCAAATATCTTTACAAACAAACAAAACACATCGAATTTTGTATAAAAAACGTGTTTTTGGACCGATTGGTCCTATGGGAGCTATATGATCTAGTCAAACGATTTGGATTAAATTTGGTACAGTGTTTAGGAACTATAAAATACTCACGAATATAAAATTTGGTCCCAATATCTTAACAAACAAACAAAACACAACAAATTTAGTTAAAAAATCGATTTTTAGGAAGATCGGACCTATGGGAGCTATATGATATAGTCAACCGATTTTGTTCAAATTTGGCACATTGCTTAAGTGGTCTAAAAAATTTGCAAACGCCAAATCTGGTTAGGATATCTTTATTAAAAAACGAAATATAGCGAATTTTTTTAAAAAAGTTATTTTGGCCGATCGGTCCTATGGGAGCTATATGATAGAGTCAACCGATTTCGATCAAATTTGGTACAGTGATTGGGAACTATAAAAAACTTTCGAATACCAAATTTCGTTACGATATCTTTATAAACAAACGAATTATTTATCTAAAACGCTTTTTTTTTGTCGAGGTCGTCTCAAACACCCTCATGGGAGCTATATAATTTATCCCCGATATCAAAAAAATAAAATAAACTTGCTTCCTATGGAATAATATGGGATCTAATGTGAAAGTTTGGTAACTCTAGCTCTTACCATCTCTGAGATCTAGGCGTTCACACGGACGGACAGACGGACGGACGGACAGACGGACATGGGTATATCGACTTCTCTATTCACCCTGATCATATTTTAGATAGCTTTGGGGTATCTCCGACGTCTCCTTCTATATGTTACATACATTTTCGGCTTGCACAAACTTAATATACCCTTGGTACCATACGGTACAGGGTATAAAAACTTTTTTATATAATAGAAGAATATTTTTTAGGATCATACTTACGGTTTTACATATATATAACATTGTCTCTGCTACCGCACAAATCTGCATCACCCTGGTTAGGGTATACAAAAGTGTCTGACAACAAAAAATGTAGGAAACAATAGCAAAGCACAAAATTCACGAAAAAACGAAATCCAAACTTTGGCAAGCCAAAAAAAAAAAAAATACGAATGAAAATCAAACACAAAAAAGCTATAAAAGAAAACGCAAAAAGTACAAAAACAAAAACATAAGCAACGCGTACAAGTCAAAATGGAGAAACCACAACAACAACAAAAGCAACAACAGCAATGGCGGCAGTTAATATAACAATAACAACAGGTGTTCCGTACAGTTTCTGTAGACTCCAAGCAAACAGACGCACACACACACACACACATACATACAAGCACATCCATGCGCACACACACACAAGTACACACACAAAGCAGCAAAATTAAAATCTTGTAGCATATTTTCAGGGGTCTCACTTAAGTCCAGCTGTGTGCATTAGGGTAGGTCATTTATGCCCGACTACTGCAAAATGGAGTCTGATGTGTTTGCCCGACTACTGCAAAATGGAGGCTGTTGTGTTTGACCTGTATGTATGTATGCATGTAAGTTTATCTGCTCCCTGTTAGCTGCTAAGCCGCTTATCAGAATTTGTCTAATGAACTAACTTTGGAAACGTCTTGATCGTACACTGGCTATAGGACAAGTTTTGTTATTTAAGGCAAAGGTCTTGATCTATTGTTTCAATACCCTGTATTTAAAGACTAGTTAAAAGAATGTAATTTTTGTATAGGGCTTATGTTAACAATATAGATAAAAAATTGTTAAATGGGGATATTTAAGCAAGGTCAAATCGCTAAAAAAAAAAAAATCGGGGAAAAAATTATTTTTTTCCAGTGTCCACATTTCAGCTTAACTTTTTGTCAAAACTCATTAGCCGTGGAGAATTAAATTTAATTGAATAATTAAAAAGTGGCTGAAGAACTTGAAATTCAGGAACGCTGTGTGCAGCGGCAGACAAGAGCCGCCATATTGGATTTCTAGAAGCCATTTTTGTCCAATTATTGTACAATAAAAATCGCATTTTAAATCAAAACAGGAAGTTCCATGTCTTTTGATCATGTCACAAATAATTACCAAGCTTCACCTTCTTTTCGGCCAAATTTTAAAGAACTTGCTTCCCTTCAAGTTATGAAAAAAAAAGAAATTGGTTTAGAAGATGGCAAGCGATGACGGCTAATATCCAGGCCCGACGAGAGGAAGAGGGATCGAGGACTTTTTCCACAGTGCCCGGAGCTCTCGAAGAGACCCGGTTATTCGGGAAGTTTTTTGCTTAAAAAAAATATAGTAAATTATCATCCTACCAGAGCTCCGTAGCATACTTTTTTGTTTTACCCTATCGAATGTTATTATTATAATTGCAATGATTGCAATGAATATAATATGGGGATACAAAAGTGTTATGGAGCTATTTTATTGTAACTGATGGATTAAGGGAGAGACGCTATAAGGCCCATTTATTGCGCACCTTAGCTTTTTTGTCTATAGAAAATAGAGTATTATGCTCATATCAAATCATCAATTCTATCAGAAATCCTTTCTATAGTTTTTTATGTTGATCTCACACTTTTCAACAATTATACGCATTTTAATGAATTAAGAAATTGATTGGCGCCCGGATCCAAGATTTCCCCCGGGGCTCGGATATTTTCTCAACGGCCCTGCTAATATCATTATTAATATGTATTAAGTAGATTAAACCAACACTATAAGAAGTTAAAAAATTATACCAAAAAAAAAATGTCGTACCCAGGGATTTTTAGCAGAGCAAGAAAACTGGTAAAACCTCACTTGGAGAATCAGAAAAAGATTAGAGATAGACTAATGTTTGGAAAAGTGCTTTTACTAGAAAAAGGAAACACAACATTCTGATAGCCAAGAATCATTTGTCAAGACCATTGCGATAAAGTGCAGTATTCCCCCAGCGTCAATTCATTACCAATGTACAAAAGCGTCCAAGTGGATTTGATGTCGTTTATGGATTGGCACCGGGAGATTTCATAAAATCAAAAAATCAGAAAATCAGTATGGCGGAATTCCTTGATCTGGTGGCGAATAAACCAATAGTGGATCTTAACACAGAGCGAATAGGTAAAATATCCCGGAAACATGATTACTCCTAGATATCTATTGGTTTGTAGCCTATGGAGGTGTTCGCAGAAGTGCATGCTAATGCGGAAAATTTCTGATCAAACAGCTCACAAACTTCCGACTCTCAGTCAAGTTTCCTCTGGGTAACCCCCTGAACAACCGTTCTGGGGGCTAGCTAATTGGGAGAAGGCCAATCATGGCTTCGCGATCTTGTGGCGATCCACAACGTAGCGTCTGTACTCAGAATGAGCG
This sequence comes from Chymomyza amoena, assembly GCA_037043745.1. Lineage (NCBI taxonomy): Eukaryota > Metazoa > Arthropoda > Insecta > Diptera > Drosophilidae > Chymomyza > Chymomyza amoena. The sequence continues at coordinate 28,535 of JBAMAX010002572.1, forward strand.
ACTAAAAAAGGCGTCTGCTCTCCAGGTTTTTTTTTTTTTTTTCATTAAGTACTCCTCCAGGGAGCTTAGGGCTTCAACAAGAACTTTTCACCGGACTCTGTTTGGCGCAGTTTGCTTTGCTGATGCTGATGTTGTGTTGGGACAATTCGTTGAGAGTTGTACGACGCCAGGTTGCCTTTGGACTTAACACTCGTCTGCTTTCTTGAGGGTTCCATTCCAAGGCCATCCTAACGATGCTACTTCAGTCTTTTCTCAGAGCATGGCCAAGCCAACGCCAGTTGCGGTTTATTATCTAGCTATAGATAGGAACTTCTCTAGTGTAGTGCCATAGTTGGTTGGACCAGAATATCCCGCATATAATTCTAAGTCACTTGTTTACGAATGGTTGTACTTTTGATATCATTCTCTGCGGGATCATCCACGTTTCGCTGCCGTACAACAAGATGGTTTTGACGCTGGCATTGAAGATCCTCAGCTTTGTTCGTCTGCTTATTTGCTGGTTTCTTCATATGCGGAGAAACTCTCCTGCTATCCAGGTTAGGGGCAGCTTATTTAAAAGTAACCTGTCACTGCGAGCAAGAGTTGTCAGCACTGACTTTGAGCTTATAACTTACTGTCAGATCCCTGCTCCCTCACATATTTCTTTATAAACATCAGAGTAAGCCCGAGGAATATTCATTCTCCAAGTGATACCCGTGTCCCAGCGGCTAATCCACCTGCTTCGGCAGCATGCACGACGAAATTTTGAATAATTTCATGGCCCTATGCTTCACTAGGAGTAACAGACTATAAGAAGAAGAAATAAGCCTATACCAAGCAGATCTTTAGGCAAAACTGGATTAGTTAGTCTAAAGACTCTAGCTAGTTGTGATTGTGAAAGTAAAAGCTCGGTTCTGAGTCGATGTGAGTCGATTTTAAGGATATTTATTAGGCGGCAGAGGATACGTCTCGACCAAATCTACGCGGGCTGACTATAGCCGGCTTATAAGCGGTAACGACGCGGCAGGCAATGGCCAATAAATAGGATTCGCCATTGATACGCTATTATCGACTCAAAGACAATAGCAGGGAGGCAGCACAGCATGCTGGCCGGAGAGTACCTTAACCACGACAAAGCGTTGGATTTCAACGATATCATCATCATCATTGCACTAAAGGACCAAAATTGTGGTTCAATAAATTTTTACAGAAACTGTTTAAAGCGTAATGAGGCGTTATTTAACAGAAACCCCAAGAGAAAATGGTAGTTTAAATTGCTAAATTGTGGAGCTAAATTTTGGACAGAGCTGAGCTATGCCAAAAATTGACTACAAACTAGTTCCATGCCTATATGAGAACTAAAAAAATACTAACAATAAGATTTTTCTTAAGAAATTTTAAGTTTATAAAACATTACTTGCAATATCTATATGGATGAGCTAAGACAAATTATGTAACGCTAAGAATATTTCTAGCATAAAATTATGGTATGCCTAAAGTGATCTGCTAAAAAATCTAAATATATAAAAGGAATCTATGTTTTACGTTTTGTTACGGATGTTCTCATGAACGCTTCCTTGAATTTCAAATTTGATTTTTTCGTGTGTTAAAAGCTGTCAATACTGAAGTTTTAAGCCTATTTCGATGTATTTGTGTATATTGGTTTGTGAGATATACGCACTTTTGTGAATATCGGTTTTTGTGTGTATATTGCCATATATACAAAAATTGGTATTGTTGTTTTTTAATGTTCGAGATCCAATATCGTTTTAATCATTGAGAAGAGTGAGTGGCGTATTGTGTGCAACGTATCGAGAGTCATGTCAAAAATTGAATTCCTTGAAAAATGATTTGCACTGGGATCAAACTTTAGGAGATGCTACTATTACTGCTCATCCATATCAAATACGTATTCTATTTGCGATTATTTAGACAACATGTTTTCCATCAAATCCACCTGAATTTTGGATAAAATATCAAGATTATTTATCAGAAGATATTTTGTTTCGAGTACTTTAAGCAAAACGTAAGCCAGTGATGGAGTTTACGCTGGAAGTTTACAATGAAGCTTTAATTTATATTGAAGATCTATGCTTGGCGATTGCTAATAAAGCATTAGGACTATTGGGAATGCCGTCTCCTAATCGCTCAATGCGGGATGTATTTCAATTGGAAGAAATGCAGCGAATCAAATTAATTATCAGGAACGTAAAGATCGCAATGAACGTGAAAAAATTCGGTTAAGACAGATCCGTAAAGCGCGACATTCGACAAATAATGGTACAAATTTGAATCGTGCTGCAAGTTATTCTAAAAATGCAATTTTTTTCAAGATAAGCTAACTAGAGAATCTTACGATGTTAATTCACTTTAAGAGTATTCAAAAAGTCTGCCGGACTCACTAGTATTATATAAATTTCAAGAAAGTATTACTTTCGTATATTATAATAATCTCTATTTGCTTAGTAGCTATGATTTTTACAACCTATTTTTCAACTGCTCTGCTACTTTGCTTCATTAGTCGTGCAGATTTGCAATTCTGCACGACATCGTGAACACCCTAGCCACTGCATGCATAAATAAACTTACATATGCTTACATGTGTAGTGTGTGTGTGTGTGCTGCTTACTTTGTTATTGTTTGCATCTTTTGTTGCATTTATTAACTTTAATGCCTAAACAGCAAAAACAACAACAATAGCAACAAAATAACGCCTGTAAAATCAAAAGTGAGAAACTTTTCAACTTGAAAAGTTTCCATGTGCTAAACAAAAAGTTGTGCTCACACCTTTGTTGTTGTTGTTGTTTCTTTATATAGTATAAAAAAAAGTCTTAGTTTATTTTTACTGTCGAAATACTACGACTACTACTACTACATAAGGCCGGCGCAGTGATATTGTGTGAAAAGCCAAAATGCAGTTAAAAACTTGCAACCGCAATTCAATTAAAACTTCAATGTAATACCCACACACACACACCGACACACACACACCGACACACACACACACGCACACACACGTATAAAGCCCATGCCGCTGAACTTCTTAGCTGCAGCCGTTGCCATGACTTGCAACTTATACTCTCACCGCAACCCCCGCACCCGCCACAGCCGTGCCTATTGTATGCTCCACTTTTGTTATCTCAAGTGGCGCCACAGGCAGCCACCAGCTGGCATTGGGGCAACCCAGGCGTCGCCGGCTTGTAAACAAACCAAACCAAACCAAGTCTGCTGCACTGCACAAAAAGCGCAACCATCTGTGCCGGCTTCAAGTTGCAGCCGCCATTTTATCCGCACATGCGCAGTGCTGCCAATCAAGTTAGCAATGCTGCCTATAAAAGCGCGCTGCCAACGCAGCGGCTGCTTCAGTTGTAACGCGACGCGTTGTTTGTCTGGTTGGCAAACTTCAAAAGCGGAGTTCAAGTACAGTGGTACAGAACTAAAAAAACTACAACTAAAAACGTTTAGCGGTAATTTTAAGCTAAGCCATTTTGACGCGCCATTTTGTTGTGCTGCTTTTATTTGTGTGTGTGCGTGTGTGTGTGCAAACTATTGTCAAAAAATGGCGGAAATTTGTGCAATTAACTAACAACAAAGCCGTGGTCGGAGTGTGTGTGTGTGTGTGTGTGTGACTGTTTTATGCAGCTAATTTTAAAATAAACTTTGCGCCAGACAATTTAATTACATTTAAAACATATTTGCGGTTTGGTGAATAAAAAAAAAATTATTTTGTAAAAATATTTTTCTAAAAGTTTGTGTCAGTTCCATGCACAGACAGTTCGACAATGGCTGGAAATTCTAGACTATAATGAACAGAATGTGGTTTTTAAAAAAAAAAGCCTTTTCTAAAAATAATTTTTGTTTTTATATAAACCATAAACCGTAAAAACTAAAAAGTTTTTAAATTTAAAGTTTTTGTGTATTACAAATTATGCTGGAATAATGCAGAGTATAATAGCAAAAAAATATTATGTGTGTTTTTGTGAACTAAAACTTTAAACTTCGAAATGTATCATAAAAAATAGAGTTTATACAATAAAAATATTTTAAACAAACAAAATAAAAACACTTAAATAAGAAAAAATAAGAGAAAACTTGAAGGTGCTACGGCTCTTATATTCCAAATAAAGTTTTTTTGCATAATTTTTTGAAAAAATATAACATTTGTAGAACAAAAAAACATTATAAAAAGTATGCTTATAATAAACATAATTAAAGCACATATTAACCACAAAAAAGCGTAAAAATAATTAACTTTATAAATTATTTATAAAAACTTAGACAAAAAGACGCCAGAGGTAGCCTCAAAGTTGCCCACAATGTGGATAAGATATTAAAATAAATTGGTCTAGACCAATTAACTACAACCAGACAAAAAATAAATTTAGCTCATTAATATAAAATAATTGAGTTCGCTTAATTATATCATAATTAATACAAAAAATGCCATACGTTAACTTCCAGCTCCCAAATTCCTTTGGAATATCCTGCATCCCCTTATTGCAACAAAAATTTGTTTTGTCAAAATTTGTCCAAAATTTTGCACCCAAGACGTTTTTTTGCGTGAGCTATGTAATACAGTCAGCCGATTTTTAAAAAATTGGGACAGTGCTTGGAATCATCATAACCAAACGAAACATGCCGAGTTTTGTACAAAAATATTTTTTTGGCCAGTTATCGTATATATAAAATAGACAACCCATTTTGATAAAAATTTGGTGCATGGATTGGGACGTATAAAAAACTTCCAAGCAAAATTTGGTTACGATAACTTACCGAATTTGGCACCTAAAACGTTTTTTGGCCGATATCTATCTCGCATAGATAGTGTGTTCAAAAAGTAAGGTGACTTTGTATTTTTAAGAAAAAAAATGGCGTACGGAAAGTCGGGCGCGGACGACTTTGGGATACCCTGTACCACTAGCTTGCAATAAAATCCGGTTCCTTCACAAAAAACCAAAAACAGAAGAATTTTTTAGCAAAAAATTTTATTTTTGACCAATCGTTCCTATGGGAGCTATATGATATAGTCAACCGATTTCAATAAAATTTGACACAGTGCTTAAATACCTTAAAAAAGATCTGATTGCCGATTTCAAATATCTTTACAAACAATCCAAACACATCGAATTTTTTATATAAAACGTTTTTTTGGACCGATTGGTCCTATGAGATATGATATAGTCAACCGATTTGGATTAAATTCAGTACAGTGCTTAGGAACTATAAAAAACTCACGAATATCAAATTTGGTCCCAATATCTTAGCAAACAAACGAAACACAACAAATTTTGTTAAAAAATCGATTTTTTGGAAGATTGGCCCTATGGGAGCTATATGATATAGTCAACCGATTTTGTTCAAATTTGGCACATTGCTTAAGTGGTCTAAAAAATTTCCAAACGCCAAATCTGGTTACGATATCTTTATTAAAAACGAAATATAGCGAATTTTTCTTTAAAAAAGTTATTTTGGCCGATCGGTCCTATGAGAGCTATATGATATAGTCAACCGATTTTGATCAAATTTGGTACAGTGATTGGGAACTATAAACTTGGAAACTTTTGAATACCAAATTTGGTTACGATATCTTTATAAACAAACGAATTATTCATCTAAAACTTTTTTCTTGTCGAGGTTGTTTCAAACACTCCTATGGGAGCTATATAATTTAACCCCGATATCAAAAAAATAAAATAAACTTGCCTCCTATGGAATAATATGGGATCTAATGTCAAAGTTTGGTAACTCTAGCTCTTAACATCTCTGAGATCTAGGCGTTCACAAGGACGGACGGAGGGACAGACGGACATGGGTATATCGACTTCTCTATTCACCCTGATCATATTTTAGGTAACTTTGGGTGTCTCCGACGTCTCCTTCTATATGTTACATACATTTTCGGCTTGCACAAACTTAATATACCCTTGGTACCATACGGTACAGGGTATAAATATTTATTTATTCATAAATATTTATGTTGTCCCCTTCAAAGTAATCCCCCTCAGATACAAGACACTTATGCCAACGGTTTTTCCAATCCTCAAAGCACTTCTCATAAGCACTTTTCGGTATAGCCTTGAGCTCTTCCAGCGATTCAATCGTTGCAAATCTCCGTCCTTTCATAGGTCTCTTTAGTTTTGGGAACAAGAAAAAGTCACATGGGGCCAAATCCGGTGAATATGGTGGCTGAGGCATGATTGTTGTGTTGTTTTTGGCCAAAAAATCTCTCACAAGCAAAGATGAGCGAGCAGGGGCATTATCGTAATGCAAAAGCCATGAATTGTTTTTCCACAATTCTGGACGTTTTCTTCGTATTGCTTTTCGCAAACGGCGCGTAACTTCCAGATAATACTGTTTATTGACCGTACGACCATACGTTAAGAACTCCTGATGCACTACGCCATGGTAATCGATGAAAACAGTGAGCAAAACTTTGACATTTGATCGAGCTTGGCGTGATTTTTTCGGTCTTGGCTCTTCTGGCCGCTTCCATTGGGACGATTGGGCTTTGGTTTCGATATCATAACCATATACCCATGATTCGTCGTCACCAGTTATGACCCTTTTGAGTAAATCTGGGTTGACGTCAATCAACAGCTCTTGAGCGATGCTCATGCGACGGTTCTTTTGGTCAAAATTTAGAAATTTCGGAACAAACTTCCAAATTTCCCAAAACGTTAGAAAAAATTTCATGGCACGAGCCAAGCGGTATACCGACATCCTCAGCAACTTCTCTGATAGTGATTCGACGATTTTCCAAAACAATTTTCTTCACTGCTTGAACGTTTTCATCAGTTGTTGACGTGCTTGGGCGTCCAGAGCGAGGCTCATCATTGGCATCTTCCCGGCCATCTTGGAAGAGTTTTACCACTTGTAAACATTTTTTTTACTCAGAACAGTTTCACCGTATGCTACTGTCAACATTTCAAGTGTTGAAAATTTTATGCAAATCCGTTGATCCATATTTTTCGATTGCAAAAAAATTGCCGAGCTCGCAAAACAATTATAACCTTTACGCCTCTCACAACCAAACAAAAAATGACATTCACTTGAAATTTGGTACAGATATTCGGGAAGAGTGTACCAACACAACAAAACAAAAAAATCGATAATCGAAAATACCTTGCCCGCGAAATTTGAAAAGTCACCTTACTTTTTGAACACATAAATATAAAAAAAACTTATAGTTTATGTGTTACGTAAGTTCTCATGAACATGTCGATGAATTTTAAATCTGATTTTTGCGTGTGTTAGAGGTTTTCAATACAGAGGTTTTAAGCCTATTGCGATGTGTTTGTGTGTATTGGTTCGTGAGATATACGCATTTTTGTAAATATCGTGAATATAGCATAGTAGAAAATGGTTTAAGACCGGGTATTGGACATTAAGTGCAGACAGAAGCGTAGTCGCAAAGGGGTTGTAATGTAGTTTCTGTGGGGCATGAATTTATTAAAGTTCGTTCACACATCTTTTTAGAGAGTCGTGAAAGTCAAATAAACCAAAAATATTATGATTGTCTAGATAAGCTTACTGCTGGGCACACTAGTGCTATATAGTTTAGTCAACTGTTTTTGATAAAATTTTGTTCTAAAAAAATAATTATTCATTTAAAATTTTAATTTTTCGAGGTCCTCTGAAACTTCCCTATACGAACTATATAATAAAGCCCCGATATCGAAAAAATAAATTCCACTTGTCTTTCCTGTCATAATAACGCATCTAATCTGAAAATTTGGTTGCTTAAGCTCTTACGGTCTCTGAGATCTGGGCGTTCAGCCGGGAATCGGTAAATCAACTTCTCTAGTCACCCTAACCATACTTTAGGGGCTCTAAAGTCTCCTTCTGCAAGTTACGTAATTTTCGGCTTGCACAAACTTAATATACCTTATGTACCATACGGTGCAGGGTATAAAAATAATTTTTAATTAACCTAAATTTGTTGACGTTATAAAAGCTTTAATGCGTTAATGATATTATATGTTGAAAATTGAAATTAAGAAACTCTGCACATAAAATATTTAATAATGCAATTATTAATATAAACTTTTTTAATATTTTTTATTTTTTAAATCTTCCGTTTGGGACAGTGCAATAAATATTATTTAACATTCAAAAAATAAGTTTATAAATTCAAAGTACCGAAACTATCTTTCATTGTTTTTATATTTCTGCTTGTTTTATTAACAAAATTATTTTAAAAAAAAATTAAATTTTGTTATAGACAACGAAAAAAGTTAAAAAAAAAATATAAAAAAATACATCTGGCTTTCAGATTCGAATCTTATATAATATTAAATGCGAGTCCGAGTTAAAAAAAAAATAAACCCTGTACATCGGATTTCCAACCTAACTTGAAAGAACCATTAAACGAAGTATTTTAAAGGTTTTATAAAAACTCGGATACGAGTTCGGCGATCCTATAAAAGTAAAAAACTTTTAAACACAAAAGCTATTTTATTTTTAATCACAAGCACGCCTAAAATATCAACCATCAACTTGTTAGAATCACTATCGGCAAAAATCTTACCGGAAAGAAATATATCGATATGCCAGAAAAATTAATATTTCTAAAAAATGTTTGAACACTTTAAACAAAGGAATGTAACAAAGCTTTTGACACATAGATAGATAAGAGATTTTTGAAGAGATCTTGAAATTGTAAATCGTTGGATATATTTTGCATTTTGCATCCGGTATTTCCAGCAGATCTGTCAATTCTTAAAATCGTTACCGGATAAATTATCACAAAAAATCGCAATAAATAAAGAGTGTTCCAAAATCCGAATTTTTTTGCTCTCGCTATTTATAATTACCTTGTTCCTTGAACTATACCTTTCGATTGAAGAGAAGATACATTTTTAATGCAAGTCATTCATACAAAACTTCAGAAAATTTTAAGCCAAACAATTTTTTAGAACTTTCGGGTTAAATTTTATTTGCAAAAAAAATATATGCAGGCTTGATCTATTTATCGATTCCGACAAAAATTCTCGGAATCGAAATGAAAGGTGTTCTAGATTTCGATTCCGACAAGAGTCGAGTAGTTTTGAAAAATTTCACTCGAAGCTGCCGAAATTAAAATTATTTTGCTTTGTTTACTTAAATAAACGCATTAATGCCACTAAAATTATTTTTGTATTTATTTTTAATGTTAACATCGTTCAAGTGAACTCATCTTAATTTTCATTATATATTTTTATTACAAAAAATGTCTACTAAAAACGACTGGAATGAAAATAAGGTGTTCTGGATTTAGACAAAACAGAACTGCCAAAAGTTATCTGTTGACGTGTTGCATAAGTAAATCCGAAAATAATTTTATTAATGGATTGCTTAAAATATGTATATAAAATAAATTGTGCAAAATTTGTAAATAAATTAAAAATATTTGTCACTCAGAAAGATGTTGGCGGAAAGAAAAAATAAATTAATAAAATGGATGTTTGAAAACTTGTGGTAACTCTACCAGTGAACTTATCGATAGCTGGCCAGCTGTTCTATACACTTGGTCATCGATAGCACTTGAAATAAAAACGATTCGAAAACGATTCGAACTCAGTCGAAATCTAGAACACCATTTGTCGGAATGCACGCGTTATGACTTTTCGAAACGAGTCGTAATCTAGAATAGGTCTGATTAACTTTTTTTTCGCAGCGATTTTAATTGAATTTTAATAAAATTTTTTAGAAAATGGAGGATTACTTTTGAACTTTAAAATAAAATTGTTAACAAAATTGGCGGACGTAAAGTCGATGCGTGTGTACGACTTTAGAGATATCCTGTACTACTAGCTTTGTGAATTAAAGATCCGATTTCTTCATCAAAGTAACCAAGAACAGAAGAATTTTTAAGCAAAATTTGTATTATTGACCGTAATCGTTCTTATGGGAGCTATATGATATAGTGGCAATCGATTTGCAATATAAAATTTGACACAGTGCTTAAATACCTTAAAAAGATCTGAATGCTCAAATTTATTTCAAATATCTTTACAAACAAACAAGGTAACACATCGAATTTTGTCGATAAAAATATCGTGTTTTTGGACCGATTGGTCCTATGGGAGCTATATGATCTAGTCAAACGATTTGGATTAAATTTAGTGCAATGCTTAGGAACTATAAAATATCTCACGAATGTCAAATTTGGTCCCAATATCTTAACAAACAAACGAAACACAATCAATATTTTGGTTACAAAAATCGCACTTTTTCTGGAAGTATCGTGACCTATGGGAGCTATATGATATAGTCAACCGATTTTTTTCAAATTTGGCACATTGCGTAAGTGGTCTAAAAAATTTCCAAACGCCAAATCTGGTTACGATATCTTTATTAAAAACACGAAATATAGCGAACTTTTCTTTAAGAAAGTTATTTTGGCCGATCGGTCCTATGGGAGCTATATGATATAGTCAACCGATTTGGATCAAATTTGGTACAGTGTTTGGGAACTATAAAAAACTTTCGATTACCAAGATTTGGTTACGATATGCTTCATAAACAAACGAAGTATTCATCTAAAACTCATTTTTTTTGTCGAGGTCGTCTCAAACACCCCTATGGGAGCTATATAATTTAATCCCCGATATCAAAAACATAAAATAAACTTGCCTCCTATGGAATAATATGGGATCTAATGTGAAAGTTTGGTAGCTCTTTCTCTTACCATCTCTGAGATCTAGGCGTTCACACGGACAGACGGACAGACGGACATGGGTATATCGACTTCTCTATTCAACCCTGATCATATTTTAGGTAACTTTGGGGTGTCTCCGACGTCTCCTTCTATATGTTACATACATTTTCGGCTTGCACAAACTTAATATACCCTTGGTACCATACGGTACAGGGTATAAAAATAAAAAGACTTTTCAAAATTCAAATCTGATATTTATCAAAATTAAAATTTTGTGTCGATATCATTTTTAGGTTTAAGAGATTTTGGCTTGTCGAAGAAAGTTCTGAGAATAAAAAATTCAATATTCAGTTATCGATAATTCGATAAGTAAAGAAAATTTTTGAATAAAAAATTTAAGTGATTATTGGCTAGTTAGTAGCTCTGTTGCCAAATATAAAAAAAATAATTCTGCTCAAGAACACTGGCATCGATAAAATCGTCTGTGGGGCAGTCAAAAATTGGGCTTATGAAACTTATTTGGAAAATTTTCTTTAAAATCGGTATGAATATTTTGAGCCTATCTCGAAGCGAAAGCCGACGAAGGAAGACGGAGGGGACGACCACGACTCCGATGGAGAGATCAAGTGGAGGAGAACCTATCCTCCCTTGGTATTTTTAATTGGAGAAGGAGCGCGCAAAGCAGAGGCGCCTGGCAAGAGCTGCTGAGGTCGGCCGTTACCCGAGAGCGGGTTGTAAGGGCCATACGATGATAATGATGATCTTGAAACAAAAATCTGAATATGTTTTAGTATGGAAATCGACAAAATCGAAAGCCAAAAATTGGGTTTTTGAAACCAATTTCGAATAATCTCAAAAAACACTAAGAATATTTTGAACTTATCCCGAAACAAAAATTTTGATATGTTTTTGTATGCAAATCGATAAAATCGAAAGACAAAAATTGGGTTTGTGAAACCAATTTGGAATAATCTCAAAAATCACTATGAATATTTTGAACTTATCTCAAATCGAAAATTTTGATATATTTTTTTATGGAAATTATGGAAATCAATTTGAAATAATCTCAAAAATAACTAAGAATATTTTGAACTTATCCCGAAACAAAAATTTTGAAATGTTTTTGTATGGAAATCGACAAAATCGAAAGCCAAAAATTGGTTTTGTGAAACCAATTTGGAATAATCTCAAAAATCACAATGAATATTTTGAACTTATCTCGAATCAAAAATTTTGATATATTTTTTTATGGAAATTATGGAAAACTGCCAAAGACAAGCGAAAATGTTTTTTTTTTGCTTTTTTCAACTCCAATGTTAAAAATGGCTCAAATTTACAAAAAAATAACAAATTTTCACATATTTTCCTTTTATATTTTTTTGCAATTTGTTCGCAATTAAAACTGAATTGGGAAAAGTGCCGAAATAACTGAGCTTTGTATAACTCAATTTTAAATAAATAAATATTTTTGTTTATTGTGCCTCGGAGTAAACAAAGCTGTCAATATGTAAATTTTGGATGATGAAAATCACCAACGTGGCATTATTTTTAAAAATTGCCAGAACAATGAACAAGTAAATAAAGAAATATTTTTTACCAAAAACCTGAGCTGCATAAAAATATTTCCTGGAAATTGGCAAAAAAAAAATAAATAAATAAAATAGACCCCTTAAAATAACTCGAATAAATTAAACCAATGCAAAAAAGATGAGTTTATAAATTGAGAACAAAAACTTAAAAATGTTGCCAAATTTCGACTTTAATTTACCAAGAGCTTTTAGTTAAAAAAAAAAATCTTACATATGCTCACAGCATTTTATTTAATTAATTCGCAGCACAAAGCAAAGTATTTAAAATATTTACTCTAGGTACAATAAAAAGTAAATAAATAAAACCGACAACCAAACAGTATAAACATTTAATTAAAAAACTTGGGAAAAACACAAGAAAAAAAAGCAAATAAATGCACGAATATGTTAAACTTTTTGCCGTAAGTTTTTAAAAAAAATGTTGTTCAAATTTGTTTCAGTGTTGTGAAGTGAAAAATTACTGAATTGAAATAATAATAACCACAAACAGGTTATAAAAATAAAGACAAAGACAGGACAATAATTTAGTGCGTCTCCTCAGACTGTCACAGTTCCTGACACTTGCGAATGTAATTTATTTGCAATCACAACTTGTATAAAATTTATTATGATGGATACTTAATATCATAGCAGCCCCAAAAGGAGTCAAACCAAAAAGGTGAGTATGAGTATTTTATAGCCCAGACATTTTGAAAAGGGATATGCAGACATGCTGACTGCGACATATGGGTGAAAATTACAGAAGCGGAACACTTTTGTCGATTTCGACAATATTATTCTTATACATTTTTATTACTAGAATTTCATTACTTCTCGAGTTTTCGATAAAAAAAATTGAAATTTTCATATTTTGCTTATTTTTTTTATTTATATATATGTAAATTCATCATCTTGAAATCTGCAAAAGACATTTATATGTATTTTAATACGAGAGATGATAAGAATTCAATAATAATTGTTGGAAGAAATTTATCTAAAAATCACATAAATTCTATGGGAGCTATATGATATAGTCAAACGATTTCAATAAAATTTGACACAGTGATTAAATACCTTAAAAAGATCTGAATGCTGAATTTAATTCAAATATCTTTACAAACAAACGAAACACTTCGGATTTTGTATAAAAAACGTTTTTTTTGGTCCTATTGAAGCTATATGATATAGTCAACCGATTTGGATTAAATTTAGTACAGTGCTTAGGAACTATAAAAAACTCACGAATATCAAATTTGGGCCCAATATCTCAACAAACAAACGAAACGCAACAAATTTTGTTCAAAAATCGATTTTTTGGAAAATTGGCCCTATGGGAGCTATATGATATAGTCAACCGATTTTGTTCAAATTTGGCACATTGCTTAAGTGCTCTAAAAAATTTCCAAATGCCAAATCTAGTTACGATATCTTTATTGAAAAACAAAATATGGCGAATTTTGATTTAAAAAAGTTATTTTGGCCGTTCGGTCCTATGCGCGCTATACGATATAGTCAACCGATTTTGATGAAATTTGGTACAGTACTTGGAAACTATAAAAAACTTTTAAATATCAAATTTGGTTATGATATCTTCATGAACAAACGAACTATCCATCAAAAACCTTTTTTTTTGTCGAGGTCGTCTCAAACACCCATATGTGAGCTATATAATTTATCCCCGATATCACAAAAATAAAATAAACTTGTGTCCTATGGAATAATATGGGATCTAATGTGAAAGTTTGGTAACTCTAGCTCTTACCATCTCTGAGATCTAGGCGTTCAAAGGACAGACGGACAGACGGACATGGGTATATCGACTTGGGGTGTCTCCGACGACTCCTTCTATATGTTGCATACATTTTCGGCTTGCACAAACTTAATATACTCTTTGTACCATACGGTACAGGGTATAAAAACTGCGTCTTCTTGAAATCTTAAAAAGTCTTCAAAAGACTTTTATATCGTAAATGTTTTTTGATTTGAAAAGAGAGATGATAGTAACTAAAAAGAAAAAAAAAGCAATTAACGTTGTATTTATTTTAACCAAAGACAAGATGATAACTTTAGCATCTTGCAATCTGTAGAAGAGTGATGGGAAAAGCTAAACCTATTGGCATTTTATTTTTAGGAGACATTTATATCGTATACATTTTAATCCAAAAGATGGTCTTAGCTACGTCATACTGAAATCTTTTAATATTAGAAGAAAGATGATAAACCTAAAGTATTTTTGTCTTTAGAAGACATTTCCATTACATATAATTTAGTCCGAGACAATATGAAAACTTCGTCTCTTGAAATCTGTAAGAGGCATTTTTATTATATGTTTTTTAATCGGAGATACGATATTGCTCGGCGTCCCCCAGAGCTACATTGCATACGTCCAGACCGGCTTGAGTACTGCTTTGTAAAGCCGAATTTTATTCTTCAAACTAAGCTGCGATCGCGGACCTAGAAGCCAATACATTCTTTTGGTTTTAATACGATAGTAGCTAAAGACTATGGTCATATTGAAATCTTTAAATATTAGAAGAGAGATGATAAACCTAAATAGTTTTTGTCTTTAGAAGACAATTCCATTTCACATAATTTAGTCAGAGACAATATGAAAACTTGGTCTCCTTAAATCTGTAAGAGGCATTATTATTATATGGTTTTTAATCAGAGATACGATAGGAGCTACAGACTATAGCCTTTAAATCTTTTCAAGACATACATATCGCTTATGTTTTAATGCAAAGGATAATAAAAGCTGCGTCATCTTGAAATATTTTTTAGCAAAATGCTTTAAAAGACTTTGTTGTCATTTGCGTTTTAATGCGAGAGAATATCAAAACTGCATCATCTTTGAATCTTAAAAAAATGCTTTCCTTGGTCCTCTTTAGTAAGCGGCTACTTTTACCTTGGTGAAATTGGTTAGATATTATAAAAATATAGTTAAATAAAGATAACATCTAAAAAACTAATTTTCATCTGCTGACGTTTTGATCAATCACAATTTGTGGAATCTTTTGAAGAGAGATAAGATGAGAATCTCGTCATCGTCTTTATTAGTGCAATCTTTTAAAGAAACACAAAAAGATACATTATAAAATTAGACTAGATCTCGTCATCTTAAAATATAAACCATTATCTTCTTAGTTGTGCTTCTATTGAAAATCTTATGTATTTCTCTGGGGAGAAGCAGAACAGCATTGATTTTATAAAGGAAAACTCATAAACTTTAAAGTTACAAAATGAAACCAACAATATGTGACGCAATATTACCAATAATGAAAGATTTTGATATCCATCATACTATACTATCACATTTTGTTCATTATCTTGAAAGCTATTGTATATTGTTTTTAGATAGAACTTTGAAATGTTACTTAAATAGTCTTCAGTTGATTTTTTGATTTTTTTTCATGTGCTTTTTTTCATATCATTAATTTCTTCTACTATCTTTGGTTTCTGCCTATGAAACATAGTTATTAAAAATATTATTATTATTTGTTCATAGATTTTATATTTTGTGATCTTCAGGGTCTTTCCCTTGTTTTTAATAAATGACTTTCTGATGTGTAAAATAGCTTTTATCTCCGCTTACTGACATCATCTGTCTTCAAAGCTAATAATCTCGTTGACTGTTTCAAGTTTAATTTAAAGATATATTGATTGTTATTGCCAGCCAAAAAGCAAAACATCATCTCAAATGTTAAGAAAGTTAAAATTGTATTTGTCAGCCTGTTAATATGGTAGTTATTTTATTATTCAAATAAATATATATTTCTAGATTCCCAGTATTTCTCAAGTTATCGATAAAAAAAAATTGTTTTTAAAATTTAAATAATATTTGTTATAAATTTTCATTTTTTGCTTTTTTTAACCGTCAGCCTGTCAATATGCCATATCATTTTGAAATCTTCAAGAAATCCCATGCGTTTTGCTAAGATGTACTTAGTTTTGAAAAGCTTATAAGGGTAATCTACCTAGATATTGATAGTTCAATAAAGCATCCGTATTTAGAAAGCAGTTCTCGTAATAGGTTAATATTGGCTAGTTTATTTGTGAACTTGACGTTAAATCGTAACTTATACATATAAATATCATAGTATTAGGATATATTTTTTTCTCGAAAAGTTCTACAGACACCACGCTAATATAAGACTTAAATCGTAATCTTAAGTTATATCAAAAATAAGAAATAACAAAAAAATCGATTGATAATTTAATGAACACTAAGAACCCGAAAAAACGTGTGAGTCTTCTAAATTAAGAGATATTTAAGTAAATCTTGCTGTAAAACATGCATCCGTTTGAACATTTTCAAGTTATAAAAAATGTTTTTGGAAATAAAATTCTTATTCTGTGCTGTGACATAGACATTCAATATTTAAAAAACATTTAAATTTAAAAGTATTCTCAGCATTGTCCTGTACGAAGTTTTCAATCTCATTTAGCTTACAGGGTCCAGCACTCGAAGTGTAACCAATTAAAAAGGCCATAAATTCATTTTGGAAAATTACCTTTACTCATTCAAGGTACAAAATGTGTAAAAATAATACGAAATTTAGAAACAATTTACTTTCGCTCAATATGGCCACCTTTTGCCTTCACTATGGCCTTGAGACGGTCCAAAAATGAATCGCAAGCTGCCCGAATGTGACTTGCAGGTATTTTGGCCCACTCGTGGACAATGGCTTTTTTCAGCGCCTCGAGACTGTTGTATCTTTTAGTTCGGACCTTGCTCTCCAAAATGGCCCAAAGAGAATAATCCATCGGATTCGCGTTTGGTGAATTCTGAGCCATTGTGTGGACGTTATGAAGTTCGGAACGTTGTTTTTCAGCCATTCTTGGTTCACTCGAGCTTTGTGAGACGGCGCCGAGTCCTGTTGAAACGTCCATGGTCTGCCACCGAAATGTTTGTCTGCCCACGGCTTCAAAGCAACCTCCAGAATACTTTCCCGATAATATTGCGCATTAACCTTGACGCCAGGCTCGATGAAAACGATTGGAGAGCGCCCATCTGCGGTTACAGCGGCCCAAACCATTATCTGTGGCGGGTGCTGCCTCCTGGTGGCCAATCGATGACTCAAATTCTCGTATGAACGGTCCCTCAAGTAAACCCTATCGTTTTGAGAGTTTACGAATTACTCAATTGTAAAAATTTTCTCGTCAGAAAACACAATGTTCGGCAATTGACCGCTTTCGGCCAAGCGAAGCAACTCCTTCGCTCTCTCAAGTCTGACTTGTTGCTGCTTCGGTGTGAGATCATGTGCCTTTTGGATCTTGTAAGGCTTGACCTTGAGATCATTTTTCAGTATGCGACGGATGCTACGGTCAGATATTTTCAGTTCTTTCGCCATTTGATTGTCACTTCGTCGGGGATTGCGCTCAAGTCGCTTCTCGCTTCTTCACTTTTCGAACCATCTCACGTGACGTTGCAGTCTTTTGATGACCACCTCCATGACGTTTTGCGATGCTACCAGTATCATTGTAACGAGTTATGGTGCGATAAACGAAAACTTTATTTACTTTAAGGTGTTCGAGCTCACGAACAATCGCTGGTTGTGATTTTCCAGCTAAATATAATGCAACTACACTATTACGTTTGAAATCCATTACTGATTTTTTTTCGCGTTTACTCCCGGCAAAATACTTTCGTGCGCTTGTAAACAATACTCTAAACTGTCATTTAGCTAACTTACAGACAGCTGATGCCCGTGCGTCAGCTGCGCGAGCGGTCTGAATTTGGTTACACTTCGAGTGCCGGAGTCTGTATGCTATCAACAGCTTTTTGTTGATAGTCCTTTAATGGCGATGACTTAATTCTGATAGGCGTACGTCGCAAAGACGTATCGTTATATGTTGTGTGATTTTTTTGTGATGAGCTTTAAAGTATACAATATTCATAGGAATTATGACCCTGATAATATTTATTTGAATGCTTAATTCAGCATTCAAATCAAAAGATTTTTTAAAAAACCATTTTGACGTCTCTACCAAATCTTGGATGACTAAAAGACAATCAAAAGTAATTTTAATCAATTTTGTGAATATTTAGGAAAAAAAGACGTATATCTTCTAAAATTGTAAAGCTCAAGAACATTATGTATGTATGGATAACCATTAAAATTATTCAAATAACTTGAATCGTTAACGAGATATGACTTACCCAAGAAAAAGCCCGCTTCACTTATTTTCACCCACTCGTAAGTTTATATTATATATAAAAGACCAATGGATAGAGGGTCTTGGCTCTGTGCTTAACTTGGTCCATTGATTTATGTTTATGTGCTGTATGTTTATATATAAGGAAAAGGTTGCTTTGTGGAGCACACATGTGTGTGTGTGCGGTATTGCATAATTGAATTAGCTTTTGGAGCACAGTTTTATATTTAAACCAAATGCCAACTGACAACTATTTGTTCCGAGCTTCCTGTGTCTCCTTACCAACACATATACACAAATATCATATAAACCAAATCCTACCAAAAGAAGACTTCTTTGCATGCTCCTTTAAACAAGTTCAGTTAATGGTGCAAAATTTTATGTTCCAATGTTGGTCTGCCCATTTGCGTACGAGGGCAGGCTGAAAAGTAAATGGTAAAGTTTTTTAAAAAATGTTAGATACAGGTTCACAAGTTTTTTAATGTCATATAGAAAGTATGACTTGCGTAAGTTTTAGATTAGATTTAGATTTGAATTGGGAGGTTAGGGGTTAACTTTAGCATCACCAAGAAAGATGCAAAGGATATACCTATACTTCTGCAACCAAGGGATAAAAGCTGAGTACAGATTCATTCAAAACGTTGATGCCAAACTCAGCCCGAAAGAGGCTTGGACAGTTGAGCCTATGAAACCACATACAGTTAAATAGTACTCAGTCAGATCACTCACTGATCAAGGAAGTGGCCTAGGGGTAGTAGTTCCCAGGACCAAATATTACGAACCTCTATGTAGACACACCAGTGTTTTCCAAACTGATGTCTGTGCTATGGAAGATGTGCAGAATTCAATCTGCAAAAGACCTACCATGACAAGGATATTTCCTGTCCTGTCTGATAGTCAAGCAGCAATAAAGGCTTAAGCAAAGACAAAATCACATCAAGGCTGTTTAAAGAAGTGAGAACTTCACTGGATAATTTAGGATCTAGGAATAAGCTCACGATTAGATGGTTTCCTGGATATAACAACATTCCTGGAAATGAGCTGGCAGATAAACTTGCAAGATCCGGGGCAGCAAGCTTCATCGCTGAAGATGATTTTTCGATGCAAATCCGAATCATTTTCAAGTGGTTGCTCAGCCCGATTCACGAACATACGACGCTTCTGGTGGTCAAACGGCTTCAGTTCTTGCGTCAATTTGATCTTGTAAGGATATAGGCCAAGATCTTTTCGCAAAATTCGTCATAACGATGTCACAGAGATTCCAAACCCTTGAGAACGACGTGTGAGAGACTGATTTGGGTCTTCCTTAATTGGTAGCAATATTCTCGACACTACGGTCACTTTTTTGTCTCACTGGCACGGGAACATTTTGTACTGTGCCTGTGGATTCAAATTTTTCGACTAGATTCAATTGTTGATCTGGCAGAACAATTATGACGACCATAAATTGGACGTAGCGCTCTTAAAGTTGAGGCCACTGACTTCGAATTTCGGTAGTAAATTTTAATAATTTCGACTCGTTGTTGGATCGTATTGTATATCTTTCCATGATGAAATGGCAAACCTTACTGAAGAGAAATTTCAAGAGAGCGGGAAAAAATATGGCGTCGTTTGCTGTCCCTATCGATCAACTTTTGTAGCGTCCCTATTGAAAAACCCGATAGAAAGACTTTGAATCTTTATAGTTGAGTAGGTCTCACTTTTTTAAATTAAATCCGACGAACGGTAAAGCCAAATATAAAAATTTTATTCTGATTTGGTTTTGCGTGAAATTTGGTTCCTTTGAACACTTTTTTTTCCGATATTTTTATATTTTTTTTTTTGATAAATTCGAATATTTACCTAATTTTTCACGAGAAATTTTGGTTGGAATGGAAATTTTCTTTATGTAAATTGGAAGCACCAAACATTGCTCGAATTCGTTTTCCGGAGCCCGAATATTCACATTTTAAAAACATCTGCAAAAGTTTGGGGTCAGTTGAAAAATCTCATGTTTTTTGTATTTGTCGCCTTATTTGTCGGTCTTGGACCGTTTTATTTTAAATGATACATTGAAAAAACATTATATATAAATGAACTACAAATAATATTCGCCAAAAATTGCGATTTTTCTTCGAAAAAAAAAGAAGAATGAAAAACATCAAATCAGGTGGATTTCATCAATATTGTTTCCTTTAGATTTGATGATGGATGCACAGACTCTCGGCATTCGTTCGAATAATTTTTGAAGCGTTTGAACTTGTATTTGTTCCCAAGCCCTCTTCAGACACTCCCACAGGTGATTCGCGCTAGTTGGACGTAGTTTTCGCACCTCTCTATCCAGTTCATCCCACAACAGCTCAATGGGATTCGCGTCCGGCGACTGGGGTGGCCATTCCATGATTTTGAGTGCCCCAGCTGTTTCTTTGGATTTTAAGTAGTTAGTACACAATTTTGACGTGTGTTTAAAATCGTTGTCTTGCTGATATACAAATCCTTCTCCTATTAATCTGGTACCCGACGGAATAGCGTTGTACTGAAGTATTTTGTGATACTGTTCTTTTCGCATAATACCGTCGATTTTCACCAAATCGCCAACTCTGTCGTAGCAAAAACAACCCCACACCATCACTGGACCACCTCCGAACTTCACTGTGGGCTTCACAAATTCAGGTTTGTGCCGTTCACCATACTGTCTGCGGCAGTACGCTCGCCGTTTACTCCCGAAAATTTCAAATTTGGACTCATCCGTCCAGAGCACTTTTTCCA
This sequence comes from Chymomyza amoena, assembly GCA_037043745.1. Lineage (NCBI taxonomy): Eukaryota > Metazoa > Arthropoda > Insecta > Diptera > Drosophilidae > Chymomyza > Chymomyza amoena. The sequence goes on from JBAMAX010002572.1 coordinate 49,625, forward strand.
TTCGTCAATCGACCATTTAACGTGTATTTTGGCCCAATTAAGTCTTTTGCGAATATTTTGTAGCCGCAGTAATGGTTTTTTGGCAGCAACTCGACCATACAATCCGATTTTATGCAATCGACGTGTCACTGTTGTGTCGGAGATTGGGTTCGGCAACGATTCATTGATATCAGCTCTGATATCTGGCACTGTTTTAAATCGAGAACGCTTGCTTATCATTTGTATCAGCCGATCATCACTTTCTGTGGTCTTTTTGGGTCGACCCGTTCGATTTTTGTCTGCATAACATCCAGTTTCAGCGTGTCTTTTCAAGGTTGTGAAGACTCCATTCTGTGAAACGCCCACTATTTTTGCTATTTGTCGCTGGGAATGGCCAGTTTTATGTAAAATAACGATTTGAGCACGCTTTTCTTTCGATATTTGTTGTGTACTAACTACTTAAAATCCAAAGAAACAGCTGGGGCACTCAAAGTCATGGAATGGCCACCCCAGTCGCCGGACGCGAATCCCATTGAGCTGTTGTGGGATGAACTGGATAGAGAGGTGCGAAAACTACGTCCAACTAGCGCGAATCACCTGTGGGAGTGTCTGAAGAGGGCTTGGGAACAACGACAAGTTCAAACGCTTCAAAAATTAGTCGAACGAATGCCGAGAGTCTGTGCAGCCATCATCAAATCTAAAGGAAACTATATTGATGAAAACCACCTGATTTGATGTTTTTCATTCTTCTTTTTTTTTTCGAAGAAAAATCGCAATTTTTGGCGAATATTATTTGTAGTTCATTTATATATAATGTTTTTTCAATGTATCATTTAAAATAAAAAACGGTCCAAGACCGACAAATAAGGCGACAAATACAAAAAACATGAGATTTTTCAACTGACCCCAAACTTTTGCAGGGTAGTGTACTTTAAATAACCGCGCCACCCCCTTCATTTCTCCAGCTCCGCTACTGTGTAACCAAAAACCGCTAGGTACCTTTGATGCTTAGCTGGGGGGGAGGGCACAATCGACAATGAGCGTAAGCAAGGCAACAACAGGAGCCACAGCAACAACAACAACAACAACAATAACAACTCTTTCGCCATTAAGTGGCATTATAATTACAATTTGCTGAGAGAAACATTAAATGGCGGGAGAGCGGAAAAGCGTAGAACCGGAAGCAGACAACCAAACAACTCTCCGGGCTATAAAGTTCGCATTTGAAATGCTTGTTAAGCAGTGGAGCAAGGCTACTTAAGGAGCAAGGTTTACCATTTAGAGTGATGAGAGCCGCTGCCACTAATCAGCCAAAGCTACAATTTCACGATGCTCAAAACGCCGCCTTAAAGGATACTCCAGTTCCAGGAGAGCTGCTAAACTTTCTGGTTTAAACTTTAATTTGACAAATACGACAACTAAGCTGCTTAGAGTTGAATTAATTGGCCTGCAGTCAGATTGTTTGGGGCATTATACTACGATTATAGCCTGGCCGTATTGTAAGCTTAATTGACTGAATGACTGCAGGTACAATACATATATACAGACATATATATGTATATATGTATTTTTTTTATGTACGGCTTTTAACTTGTGCGATAAATCCTTTTAGTAACAATGTTGATTCAGCCTGAGATTAGGATTTTAAAATTAATTGTGCGCATAAATTTTCCGGCGTCAAGTAATAAGAGCAGCTTTTTAAATCCAATGCCTGGCAACATCCTTTGCAGCAGGATACGCATGCTGTGCACAATCATTCACCTAATGGCTCAAGCAACCTTTTGCACTTGGCGCTTGGCTTTGTCTTTGGCAAGTCCTTTAGTTTTTGTTGTGCTCGGCAATAAATATATTTTCTTCGGTTAAAATGACTTTGCATAATTCAAATGACGAAAATTGAAAGATCTTTTTCTTTGTTAGCTTTAGAGCAGTTTCGTATTATTTTAATGGTTTTATTACGTATACGCAATGTGGCAGTAAATAATATATATTAAAGCTTGAAGGCAAACTAAATAAAATAAAACTTATTCTGCGGCTCTCAGCTCAAAGTTTACTTACGTAAAAGATTTGTAAACAGGATTCACACCAAGTTGGCAGTGTAAACAAACTGAATAAGTTTGTTTGCATAGTCAGTCCATTGGAAAAACAATTATTAATGACCCGCTGATTATATTTGTTGTCTAACTTTAATGACCCAAAAGTTGCTCAATAACAAGTAAATAAATCAAATTAATACGCTTAAACTTGAATTAAGATACAATTAACTAAGCGGCTGGGTTTCAAAGTGTCCTTACTGGTTTTTATTTATTGAGTCCTTTTTTATCAAAAACGAAGCATCAAATGTAACAAAGAATCGAAGTAATGGAAAAGATTTCTTTAGGAATTCAAAATGGCTCCTTTTTTTTGCGTTGTGTAAGGTAAATGAAAAAGAAATTCAAAAAAGGTTTTCTTCGACCAGACTGTATTAAAAAAAAAGAAAAATAAATAATAATACAATCTGATGCTCGGATTTAATATCAAAAGAATTCATAGAAGTTGATTTTTGTGAGCTGTTCCAGTTGGCAAGAGTTTTTAAAAAATCATAGCATACATTCAGGGGCCGCCATGAAAAATTATTTTTTAAAGGCTACATCAATGCTCAGTTAATCTTAGATCCTAAAAATATATTTAGCAAGAGTGCTATCCGCAACTCTAGCTCGATGGGAAAATTGTTCAATGATATGCTTGGGAATGTCAATAATTTCTAAGCCGATTGTGTAGAAACTTGCAGGTTTCTAGTGATCTCAAAATTTAAAATAAATATCAACGATTGAGATAAATTTTGAATCAAATTTAGTATTTTTGTTCATAAAGTCGCGCAGAAGTGCCCTACTAACGTTGTAGAACACGATGCGGAGATGTTCAAGTGACATACTTAACGAAATTAATTTTACAGGATGCGCCATTTGAATGTGGTCGATGGAAACTTTTGACGCAAGAAGTTCATCGTTGATTTTGCGGTGTGACATGTCGCGCCGTCTTGTTAAAACCAAAAGCCTTTAAGACCTTTTTCACACATTTCTGGTAAAACAGAGTGTGCCAACATCCAATCGATACCGATCCCCATTGACAGTTTCCCCAACTCTGAAGAAGAACGGACCGATGATGGTTTTTGAAGCGGACAGCGGCCCAAAAATTTGTGAAAAATTCGACTTTCTGAGGTCATGTCAAAAACCAGTCGAGAAACGTGTTGTTTTTATTTCGGATTCTGTTTGAGCGCATCAAAATCCATATAACGAGATGTGTCGCGCCAAAAGTGCAGACATTTTGTTTTGTTTATTTGGCATGTGCCAGTTAAGACGCTAAGAAATGGGCCTAGCAAGCAAAGAAGCATGAAAAATTGCATGGTCTCATCTATAGCCCGAAGGGTACGACTTCAATGAATATGCTCTAGAATGTCAATAACTTCTAAGCCGATTGTGTAGAGGCTTGACATCGGTTTCAGTGGTCTCAAAATTGTAAAATGCATATCAACGTTTGCAGGTAAATGTGTTCGAATCGACGTCAGTATTTTCGTGCATGAAATCTGTCAAAGTGCCCTACTCAACGTTGTCCATCACGACGCGGAGATGTTCAAGTGGCGCACCTAACGAAATTAATTTATATTTTTGTATAATCCGAATTCGGTTTAAGATATTCAGTTTTTCGCTGCATTTTGAATGTTTTACAATTTCTTTTTACTTAAGGATGTTCACTTGGTCGGGCAGAAATGCAGAAGTGCCACTCAGACAACAATAAGTTGATTTATACCATCATGACGTGTCCTTCATTTTTCCCGTAAAGTAGTTTGTATGGAAAAAATAAGGACAGACCTAGGGTCAAAAGGATCATAAAAATTTTTTGATTTTGTTTAAAAATTTAAGACGATTGCTACTTGAATTATTTAAAATTAAGGAAAATTACTTTAAAAAAGCAGTTTGGTTCTCTATTACACTACAAGGTATAGGTAATACCAGAAACAGTATACAAAATATTTACACACTGCACTATGGTCCGGAATTCGATTATTTTGGCATAAACTCAAAATTTTTATGTCAATATATCGTACTTTAGCAATTATTTTCTAAAAGTAAATTGATCATATAAATTAAAAACAAACAAAAAACTGACCGAAAGCTTCACTTGAGCTTTTTATAAGCTTTTAAAAGTTCAGTATTGATCAGCTGATTGCGAGAAGCCAATTCGCGCCAAATTATTTGTTTACTTTTGCACATGATACGATTGTCAATACGCATCCACAAATTATAGTAAAATATGGAAAATAAAGGTCAAGGTATGTAGTTTTTAATGTATGTTTTTAATATATGTGTAGTTAAAGAGTTTTTGTGTTGTGCAACATCCAATTTATGTGTATTTTTACAGAAAATTCTAACATGTCCCCTGTGTTTCGTGGAGTATAACTAATTTTCTGACAATTTCTGACAAAAGTTAAAAACGCCAGTTTGTACCTTTAACTATTGTTTTTGACGGCAAAATAATATATTTTGCCCGTTTTTGCTCGTTTTCTAATAATCTGATTTTCGAGTTCAGACATAGCGACCTCATACACATTTGGAGCGGTAACAATCGACAAATAAATTACGTTTATGATTACGTTTATTCCACAATCAACAATAACCATCTGGAATTAAAAAAGAAAGAACAGATTGACAAAAAAATAGCTAATTTTGAATTATTCATTAAAAGAAAACTGCCCGAGTGTAACAGACAGTTAGATCGATTTATGTCCAAACATACTAAGTGGATGGCTTCTAAAATTACAATTTTTGTTAATAAGTGGGAAAACTGTAAGACACCACAGAAAGTGGGACGCCGAAACTTATCTTACCCAAATGCAGGCGCAAGATATTCGAAAAAAATATATTCAGGAGGAGATTTGGAGAGAAATGGGCCTACGAGTAAGCATGCCGAAACAGAATGGCTGCGGCAATACCAATGATGGTAATACGGCAAGAAGAGCTTTCGCAAGTAGCAAATTCTCGTCGATAACCAACTTCGATGAAAATATTTTAAAAAAGTTTCACATTATATTAATAGCAATTTCATCAAACTATTATATAAATTCCGACAAAATTCGTTCTTTTTGCGATACAACTTTTCAATTATATATGCAAACATATCCTTGGTACCCCATGTCATCAACGATCCATAAAGTACTGGTCCATGGGTTTCAAATAAATAATTCGGCGTTGGTTCCACTTGGATGCCTAGGCGAAAATGCGAGTGAAGCCCGTAATAAATTTTACAAAAGGAACCGACTATCACATGCCAGGAAAAATAATAGAATCAATACGATGACTGATATTTTCCACAGAGCGATTGATTCCTCGGATCCACTTTTATCAACAATATGTTTAAAAGAAAGAAAGCGAAAAAATAAGATAAAATCACTTCCGAAGGAAGAAATAAGGCTTTTGGATATACCATCTAATTTTCAACCAGATCCATCAGAACATATATTGGACTCAGATTCTGATTCGAGTTCTGATTCCGAAATTCTTAATGTAGAACTAGAAGAAGAAGAGTTTGATTATTTATAAAACAATATTCATATACCCATTTATTATGTTTGTTAATATTTTATTTTAAAATATAAAAATATCATTTCTGAAGATGAAAACAGTATAGACCTTTTTTGAATCCTAAGTCATAACAGTAGTTTATATGGGAGGCAAGAGAGGGCGTGGTCGCACGGACTTCAAATTTTGTCTACAAACTATTTATGATTTAAAAATAAAACGTACAAAGTTTCAAGTCTGTAGCTTTATTTTTAGAGTTTATGCCAAAAAAATTGAATTCTGGACCATAGTGCACTGGGACAATATTGTTGCAATCGGATCAAGCTCTTCCAAGCAAAGCTGCAGCGGATTATCCAGCTAGTTTTATAATCGATTACATTATTCGATACAATATTATGATTTGGAATGAAAGGAATCCAATTGCTTCCGAGCAACATGCTCTTTAAAAAAAGTGCGAAAGGGTGACCAATGACAGTCAGCAACTATAAAAGGTCTATCCCCAGAAATGGCCAATCCTAAGAATCATAAAAATATTGGGTGTACCTCATGATTTGTGGCTTTATTGTTTAAAAAACTCGTTATATACTCATTCTTCAAAATAATTTCCATTGTTAGCCACAACTTTTTCCATTCTTTTCATCAGCTTCTGAATTCCTCGTCGGAAAAATTGTTCTTTTTTTGACGCGATCCACGAATCGATTCAATTTTTGGCTTCTACGAAAGAACGAAAGTGCTGTTCGTGCAGGTCATGCGTCATCAATCGTAATAAGTAAAAATCTGAAGGGGTGAGGTCAGGAGAGTACGGCGGGTGGATGTCTCATTTCAAAGTTTTTCAAAGTATGACCTTATCGTGTCTTTCCGAGTATTGCGGGCGTTTTTCGTTCAACGCTCGACTCAGGATGCAAGAGTTCATAGTACACTACGCTGAGCTGGTCCCACCAAATACAGAGAATCAGCTTTGAACCATGAATATTTGGTTTCGCTGTAGAAGTTGTTGCAAGGCCGGGAAGCCACCATGATTTTTTCCGCTTCGGGTTGTCTTAGTGTATCCAACTTTGATCGCAGGTCAGGATTCGATGCAAAAAACTCGTTCTGTTTTGCCGTTGCAGGAGTTGTTCGCACGTGCAAAGGCGCCCTCGTACGGCATCCAATGCCCCAGTTTCTGAATCATTCCTAAGCTTTTTAGGCGATGAGAAACGGCTTGCTGAGTCACGCCCAATAAAGTTCCTGTTGCGTTCTACAACCATCTTCATTCAGTTAAGTCTCTAATTCGGTATCCTTGAACTTTTAAAAATAGACAAGCGAGTTTCTGTGGAGTTGTTGACCGATGCCTCAGCTGGCAATGTATCGATTCTGTTCGTACTTATCGACCGATTTGCAATGCTGGCGCCACCTATATGAAAACGACGGTTTTCTATTTGTGCACCCAATATCCCAAACGAAATTTAAATTTTTAAGAAAGAAGCAGAAAAATTCTAGGAATTTACATTACTAAAAATAAAATAAAAAGTAAAACATAAATTACCTAACTCACACTCCTTTTAGCTTCATTTCTTTTATTTTAACTTCAATTACTTCGTCTTTTATTTCTTATTTTATTTACAACTGTCTTCAGACATTACTAAATAATAATTAATTAAATTATAAACGTGCTAATGCAATAATGAAATAATTACCCAATAGCCAATAAAATAAAAATAGATAATATCTTAACTGAAGCAAAAACCTGCAATTCTGATACCAAGAAATAATTAACAATTTTCCACAGAAACAGCCATTTTAACTTCTACTTGGCTTTAATGGCGCACTACAAAAGTGAGTGCTCTTCCGATTATATCATCATGCATAGATTGATGCGAAAAGCAAGTCCGTTAAGTACTTGAGTAAGGAGTAGTAGATGCCGTAGATATAAATCAATAAAATAGGAATTTAATATACCATCCAATGTCTGGCTGCTGTATTATTTGCCGTAGAAGCAGAACTGGAAAAAGTAAAAACAAAATGTGTGCAGGAATTTGTGTTCATTGATAAAGTTCGTAAGCACTTCGAGGCTTCACAATTGTCTTTTGCACAACATAATTTACATATTGGAGCTGCAAAAGGCACAGCTACTGACAGCCGGAGCTAAGTAGATTACAAAACTGACAAAACAAAAAAAAAAGGAAAAAAAACGGAAAAAAAACAGAATTCGATAAGTTCAAGTTGAGCATAAACGACTTAGAGCTGCTCTATAGCCGTATTTTTCAAAAAGTCTAGATGGAAACATTTCTTACTTCTCAAAAAAAAGAATAAGTTGACAAAAAATAATTAGGGAATAATAGGACAAAAAGTAATGACTTTTAATATTTATTACCAGGCCCGACGAGAGAGGGGGTTCTGGGACTTTTTCCTCTGGGCCCGGAGCTCTCGGAGGGTCCCCGACTTGAGCGTCATTCGGGAAAAATCGAGTCTCAGGATTGACAACTTTGTATTTGCCATCTGATTTAGCAAGAAAACACGACTTTGATGATAATAAAAAAGCTTTCGTCTCAGCTAAAGCACAGAATGCGATATTCTAAGCATCTTGACGGTTATTGTGAAACATATATAAGGCTAACTAAGCTAATAAAATATTCAAACTTCTTTGAGTTGCGTTTATTTTTAGATCTGCATTGGAGTTTTATAAAATGCATTATTATGATTTTATCAAATCATCAATTCGCTCAGAAATCCTTTCTGTACTTTTTTCTATGTTGATCTCACACTTTTCAACAATTATACGTACTTTCATGAATTAAGAATAATTGATACGGACCCGGATCCGAGATTTCCCTCAGGGCCCGGATATCCTCTCTACGGTCCTGTTTGTTACTGTCATGCACCCATTCATATAAAGCTTTAGTTGTTAAAAATTTCATAGATCTTCGATCAACGAACCATCGGGCGATTCATAGAAAGATATAAAAATGCAGGCAATAAGTTAGGTTAGATTTTATAGGCAGCTCAGATAGTAACTGAGATCACCCAGAGACCATGAGGTCCATTGTGTGGCCTAATTAAAAGAAGAGAAGAAAAGGAATTAAAGAAAGGGAGGGACTGGGAAGGAAGATTAAAAACTGTACATCCCTAATCGCGTAGGTCTCTCATGTTGCAGAACCATTTTGAGGATTTGACGAAAGCAGCAAAATCCGCTATGGGCACTTATGCTAGCCTACTCAGATCCTCAAAGAATGGTTTACGCAGAAACTGGGTTCGTCTTCTAAGAAGCGCCGGGCAGTCGCATAACAGGTGTTGGATGCTTTCTGTCTCTTCCTCATCTCTGCAGCTGCGGCAGCCATATTGCCTATGGTGCAGTGGCCCTTTACAACGCCTACCATCATCCTTGTCCTATTTTTATATAAACGCAGGAGCTCAGAGGTTTGCTTTGCATCATATCTTAGCCAAAGTGATCGGGATATGCGACAACCGGACACCAAATCCAATTCTCTTTCCTCCAGAGCTCTAGCCGTCTCCCTACGACGTCCTGTAAAGTTATGTCTATGTCCTTAACCTCTCAGCCATATTGCTTATGGTGCAGTGCCCCGTTATAACGCCTACGACCATCCTAGCCCTATTTTTATTGAAGCGCAGGAGTTCAGATGTTCATTTTGGATCATATCTCGGCCAGACTGATATAGAAATGAGATAACTGGACACCATGTCAAATTCTCTTTCCGCCAGAGCTCTAGCCATCTCCTTGATTTGCGATACGACGTCATGAAAAGGGTTTCTATGTCCTTAACCTCTCAGATATATTGCCTATAGTGCAATGACCCGTTACAACGCCTACGACCATCCTAGTCCTATTTTTATGGAAGCGCAGGAGTTCAGATGTTCACTTTGGATCATATCTCGGCCAGAGTGCTCAGGAGATGCGACAGCCGGACGCCATATCCAATTCTCTTTCCGTCAGAGCACTAGCCGTCTTCCTGGTTTGCGTTACGACGTCCGGTAAACGACGTCCGTTTCCTAAAACGCAAAATTAGCTGCCAACGCTGAGCCGTTCCTGGCGCACTCGTCCGCAGCCTTGTTACCAGAGACACCTGAGTGACCCGGAACCAAAAAGAGGGTTATTGAGTGGTGATGGTTACGGTTGAGCCCAAGCGTTATGTTACGGATTAGTTTACTCTTTATGGTGTGCGATGACAGAGCTTTAATAGCAGCCTGACTATCAACTAGAATTACAATGTTCCTTGGAGTTCCTTCCAAGGTGCCAATAAGTCTAGCCGCTTGCCAGACTGCGTATATCTCTGCTCGAAAAACGCTACACCGACTGGTGTAGGAGGTGTAATGAAAGCTACGTCAAATGCTCTTCAGAAGAGATGCCTGCTGCTGTGACCTCATCCATCTTCGAGCCTTCAGTATAGCTTATTCCCTTTTATAGGGGTTCTTTGCATATAAAGAAACTGGTTTCGTCTTCTAAAAAGGGCTAAGCAGTTGCATACTAGGTGTCTTCCTCATCTTTGCAGCTGCGACAGAAATCATGGTGTGGAACGTGCAACCTCTCAGCCTTATTGCCCATGGTGTAGTGCCCTCTTACAACGCCTACTTAGTCCTTTTTTTAAAGAAGCGCCGCTTGCCAGACTGCGTATATCTCTGTTTGAAAAACGCTACACCAGTCGGGGAGGTAAAATGAAAGCTTCCCTGAAAGCTCTTCAGAGAAGATGCCTGCTGTTGTGCCCTCATCCATCTTCGAACCATCATTATAAATCGTCAGTTCGTTCCCTTTTAAGGGGGTTCTTTGCATCGAATCTTCCCTCTCCGGGAAAACTCCTACAAAGTTGTCGTAGGGAATACTAAGAAGAACTACCCTTTCAGAGTTAAAATTACTTTTTTCTATTTGTCACATTCCTTCATAAAAACCTGATATACCCTCTTAAAAAGTGCATGAAAAAAAGCAGAACAAAAGGAAAGTAAAAATAAAAAGAAGAAGCAGAGGAAATCGTGAGTGTCTTGAAGAGTAGTCGAACTACTCATCGTAAGGACAAGGCCGGCTATCAACTACATATTTGGCTACCATTTACATGTACATCTATATATATATATATATTTTTTTTTTGTTCTGACATGAACAGAACCCCAAAGGCAACGGCATGCAAAAAATATTCAAGGACCGAGGCGAACGAAATATCTGACAGATAAAGATGTGTTCTATTGTTCCTTTGTTGTTTCGTTGTTGTAGTTGTTATTGTTGCGTTTTAACAGCCACTGAGTCGTTACAAATCTGGACAACATATGGCTGCCAAGTGGCAATTTTATATCATTTTATTAACGTCCGTCCGTCCGTCCGTCCATTCATTGATAAACCGCACTCGTAAAAAGCCAGACAGCAACTGTGCCAAATGGAATGGGCTGCAGATTAAACTATTATGCGAGTTAAGTGTGCCTCAATATAATTTGCAATAATCCAAATAATAGCTGGGTAGATTACGTATACGACATGCTGTCTGGCTGTGTTTCTGTGTGTGTGTGTGGTTTTATATCACTTTGAAACATCTCACTTGCTACAAATTAATTTTACAACATTTTTGGTTTAATCATTTGTGCAGATGATAAAAAGCGACAGTTGTCCCTGAACGTAATTGCGTATGCCTGCCATACGGCGCACAACAGTGCGTATGAGCAATGCCCCAATGGCTGCGTAACTTAACGAAGGAACGCACATCCGTCCGTCCGCTCGAGCATTTAGTTAAAGCCCCAGCGCTGAACTCAACGCAGTTGTTGTCTCCAAGGACTCACATTTAAGGTTTAATTTGTGCACGGAATAATTTTGATGCACTTAAAAAAAAATGTAAGGCTTAACACAAGATTATAATTTTTATCAAGAAAGTATGTTCAGCATTAATGTGTTGCGACCTTAAATTAATTTCCGGAATTATTTTTAATTTTCAACTATCTATTCTGAAAAAATGGATACAAAATTTAATGTTCAAAGTATTGTCCATCGTTAGCCACTACTTTTCCTATCTTCTGTTAATTTTCGGATTCCGGCTCGGAAGAACGACTCGTCTTTTGAGGCTATCCATGAATCGAACTACTTTCTTTCTTAAGAAGTGAACCGCTGGTCTGCCAATGCAAGTGCCATCGATCGAAATAGATGGTAATCGGATGGGGCGATTTCCGGAGAGTACGGCGGGTGAGGTAGTACCTCCTATTTCAACGTTCCAAGTATGTTTCCACGACTTTCGCGACATTCTCTAGTTAAAAAATAACTTTATCATGTCTTTGCTCATATTTTGGCCGATTTTCTCTAAGAGCATGCCTCAAACGCATCAATTGGAGTCGGTAACGCTCCCCTGAGATCTTTTCATTCGGTTTCAACAATTTATAATAGATAACACCACGTTGGTCCCACCAAATACAAAGCAATGTCTTAGATCCAATAATATTTGGCTTCGCTGTTGATGTTGATGACTGGCCGGGCTTATTCCATTACTTTTTGCGCTTGGGATTGTCGTAATGGATGCACTTTTCATCGCCAGTAACAATACGATGCAAAAAAACATTCCTTTTCTGTCGTTGAAGCAGCTGTTCACATGAGAAAACATGCCGCAAAAAGTCTCTCGGCTTAAACTCATGTGAAACCCAATTTCCTGGTTTTTGTATCATTCCCAAGGCCGTTTGACATGAATCATCATCGAGTAGAGTCTCCAACTCTTCATCCTCAAACTTTTTCGGCTGCCCCGGATGCTTTCAAAAATCACCACTTTTAAATCGTTGAAACGAATCAAAATACTGTGTTCTTGATGAGAGATAGAGATGAACTTCCTCGAGCAAACGATGAAAGTGTCCCAACAAAACATCCCGGTAATGCTGATTTTTTCGCAAATTTTCATAATTTTCAATCATATAAAAAAAATGGCGTACGTAAAGTCGGGCGCGGACGGCTTTAGGATACCCTGTACCACTAGCTTGTAATAAAGTCCGATTTCTTCACAAAAAACCAAAAACAGAAGAATTTTTAAGCAAAATATTTTTTTTGACCGATCGTTCCTATGGGAGCTATATGATATAGTCAACCGATTTCAATAAAATTTGATACAGTGCTTAAATACCTTAAAAAAGATATGAATGCCAAATTTATTTCAAATATCTTTACAAACAAACAAAACACATCGAATTTTGTATAAAAAACGTGTTTTTGGACCGATTGGTCCTATGGGAGCTATATGATCTAGTCAAACGATTTGGATTAAATTTAGTACAGTGCTTAGGAACTATAAAATACTCACGAATGTCAAATTTGATCCCAATATCTTAACAAACAAACGAAACACAACAAATTTGTTCAAAAATCTATTTTTTGGAAGATCGGACCTATGGGAGCTATATGATATAGTCAACCGATTTTGTTCAAATTTGGCATATTGCTTAAGCGTCTTAAAAAATATCCAAACGCAAAATCTGGTTACGATATCTTTATTAAAAAACGAAATATAGCGAATTTTGCTTCATAAATGTGATTTTGGACGATTGGTCCTGTGGGATCTATATGATATAGTCAACCGATTTTGATCAAATTTGGTACAGTGATTGGGAACTATAAACTTGGAAACTTTCGAATACCAAATTTGGTTAATATATCTTCATAAACAAACGAATTATTCATCTAAAGCCCTTTTTTTTCGACGTCGTCTCAAACACCCCTATGGGAGCTATATAAGTTATTCCCGATATCAAAAAAATAAAATAAACTTGTCTCCTATGGAATAATATGGGATCTAATGTGAAAGTTTGGTAACTCTAGCTCTTACCATCTCTGAGATCTAGGCGTTCAAACGGACAGACAGACGGACAGACGGACATGGGTATATCGACTTCTCTATTCACCCTGATCATATTTTAGGTAACTTTGGGGTGTCTCCGACGTCTCCTTCTACATGTTACATACTTTTTCGTCTTGCACAAACTTAATATACCTTTGTACCATACGGTACTGCTGTACGTTTATGATCGCATAACTCTGAAACGGCTGGACAAATTTCCCCAATTTTTTTTGATTTTGTTTGTTATAGTGTATAGAACCACCCCTAACATTTTTTTTTAAATTTTCGACAAATTTTTTTTATATATATATTTTTTTTTGTGACATTGTGTACCTTGTTAGATTAACTAATGTAAATGTTTTTCATGTTACGGGTGTTCTCATGAGCGCGTTGAAGAATTTCAAATATGATTTCTGCGTGTGTTAGAAGTTATCAATACGGAGGTTATAAGCCTATTGCGATGTGATTGTCTATATTGGTTCTTGAGATATACGCATTTTTGTGAACATCGTGATGATACCATAGTAGAAAATTGTTCAACACCAGGTATTGGACATTAAGTGCAGACAGTAGCGTAGTCGCCAAGCGGTTGAAATGTAGTTTCTGTGGGGCATGAATTTTTTAGAAATGTGAGCTCTCTTAAGAATACTTAAGTTCGTCCATACGGCTTTTTAGAGAGTCATGAAAGTCAACTAATCCAAAAATCTAATGATTGTCTAGAGATCTTAAGATTATTCAAAAAGTTTGGGCAAGACAACGTCTGCCGGGCCCACTAATAAATTTAATGAATTTCATACACACATTTCGCTCTTAGACATAATTTCTTCGAAAAAAGCTTTATGCCTTCTCAGCTACAATTTTCAAAAGCCAATCTTCTCTTAAAGTTTTTCTTTCACCAACAATTTCCATTCCAAATGTAACTAAGCATTTCTCTCAGTGCAGACAGCTCCTGACCCAAGCCTACTCTTCAGACCCAAACGAAAACCTCAATCCCAGAGTCAACTCAACCGCGCCGCCACTTGTGGAACTTTTCAAAAAACGTGCTGAGCTTTTCAACTTGCCGAATTGCGTATGTAAAAGTGTGTATATACATACACTCTTTGTATATTTGTGTGTGTGCGCGGGCGGGCTATCATTTTTACGAGTCCTTTGAGAGTCATACTTGTTAAATATGCGCCTTGGGGTCCTTGTTGTTCTTGGCTCTCTTAGTTGTACACATTGTTGTTTTGGTAAGTTAAAACATGCCCGAGATTTGAGTGGCAAGTGCTTTTTGATATTCAATCATGTCGGGCATCAGCTCAAAATGGCCGCCACACAAACACACACACAGCCATATTGAGTGACATTCAACTTGCCTTCAATTTATTTGCAATAATAATAGTCGTCCCATTTTGCGATGTTGATTTTTTTTCTTCTCATTTTTGGATGGGTGGGGACTTTGTCATTTGTATCTTTTTGCTTTTTTTTTATCATGTATGCGTTGGTTTTTCATTTGATTTGTTCGTTTTTTTGTATCTCGTACAATTTGATTAAAATTAAAAATATTTTTGTAACATTGACTGACCCAAATCAATAGAATTGGGGCCCATTCAATTTGATTGGAATTCGAAATAAAACAAAAAAAAATCATTTTTAATTTCAGTATTCTCTATTGTTGGTTTGAAAACTTAAAATTAATTGCTTTTGAACAGATCTATGTGTGTAGATTTTTTAGGAATAGAAATTTTAACAATGTTTTGTCGGAGAGAAAGGCGCAGATTTTTCTATCTTTCTTTTTTACATCCAAACTTCGGAGGTTCTCCAAAGTTCTCTTCTTTATGCATATGGCTACACTTACACAAATTTAATATACCACTTACCTTTGTTGCAAAATATCACCACGTCCTTCTATCTCGTATTTTAATCCTTACACCAGCATGGACCTGCCGAAATTGAGATCGGATAAAAATTTTGAAAAATCATTTTATCTATTGGATATAATCGAAATTTACAAAAAATATTACACATTTAAAAAAAATTTAGTCGTAAAATAAAATTTAGTCGTAAAAAAATTATATGGAGTCCTATGGGAGTTGTTCACAGTAACAAATATTAGACCCTCTTAACTGAAGATCTACTTTGGAAACTAACTTGACTTCCATTTTTAAAAAGCAGCCTACTGAATTTTACTGAGCCATAGACAAAATCTTTTTCAAACTGTCGAGGTTTTCGTTAATATGTTTATTAGAATATGGAATTTGCATACGATCTAATAGTCACAAGAATACGAGGGTGGATTGATAAGTTTCCGGCCTGACCCAGAAAAACAACGTTTTTAAGATTTTTTTTTTTTTTTTGTTTCTCAACATAATCTCCTCCAAGGCTATGATACATTTCTCATAGCAGTGCTCTAGTCAAGTAATGCCATCTCTACAGACTGATTCGTCAAGCTCCTCAAAATACCCATTTACAGCTTCGATTACTTCTTCATTGTCCGCAAATCTCTTACCTCCAAGCCATTTTTTGAGGTAAGGAAACAGATAATAGTCACTCGGGGCTAGGTCTGGAGAGTAGGGAGGGTACGACATCAATTCAAACTTCAGATCGTTGATTTTAACCATCGCAACGATTGACTTTTGCGCTGGTGCGTTATCGTGATGAAACAAGATTCTTTTCTTCGCCAGATGAGGTCGTTTTATTTTCACCTTGTGGCTCAAACGTTGCAATAAGTCTGCGTAGTATTGACCAGTGATAGTTTTACCCTCTTCAAGGTAATCAATGTATATAATACCTCTTGCATCCCAAAAAACAGTAGCCATAACCTTGTTCGCTGAAAAAATCGTTTTTGCCTTCTTTGGAGTTGGTTCCCCTGGTCCAATCCACGGTTTAGATGTTCTTTGGTTTCAGGAGTGTAGTGGTGGACCCAAGTTTCATCAACGGTTATGAATCGACGCAAAAATTCGCTTGGATTACGCTTATACAACGTCAAATTGGCGGTAGAAATGTTTTTTCGAATCAATTTTTTTTTTCCATTTTCAAGAAAAACCCAGAGGCGTCTTGTTCAGTGTGCTCTCAAATCTAAACTAACATGGCGATCGGGCTGAAACTATAGCTACAAGCTATCTAAGGATGGTACTATAGAACGCCACCTCAAGGTAGGCCTAGTGGTGCCATCTCTTGGTCAGGCCGGAAACTTATCAATCCACCCTCGTATATAGATTTTCGGTTTCGTAAATCACTCCATGTTTACTACACATTTTTTCGGATAGATTACTACGAATCCAAGACGGCAGAACGTCAGGCCGCCTTTGTCACCATTTTAATGTCAGGTTTTTTCAAAATATTCGATTTCGGGATTTTTTGAGATATGTCAAAATACTGAATAAAGACAGCATTTATTCCTCGGATTCAGATTCAGCGAAATCAAAAACTTAAAAAATAAACATCGGACACGAAAATATTTTTATAGATTATTCTGAGGTTATGCCATAGTTCAGATTTGCTCACCTTTTTGCAAATTCAGAGACTCCGAAAATATGTAGTATATATGTGCAGACCTCAAGGAATCGATTTGTTATTTTTAGCAGGAGTATTTATTCATAAAAAAAGATAGTTTATCAAAGCCGAATTACGATTATATACTAGAATACAAAATAAAATTTTCATTAGGAGAACTATGTGAGTTAAGGTGACGCTGATATCCTTATGGCATAAGAAAACAATTTCAGAGATCGCTAATAAAAGATATAGGGTTGAGAATTAAAAAAAAAGTATTTGATAAAACAAACCAACATATATTATAATTTAAAAAAAAAAAAGCTATATCGGCCCAAATAAGTGAAGCGGGCCACTTTTTTCCCGACCTTCTCCGATTTTGATAATTTTTACATATTTGACAGAACTACTAGCCAGTAGTAACCACTTCAAATTTTATTGGAAAATTTCGACTATTTATCAAGTTATCGATAACTGAATATTGGGTTTTTAATTTTTTGTTTTTTTTTTTTATAAGCAATATATTCTAAACGAATAAATTTGACAAGAATTTGTTTTACCATAAAAGATAAAATATTGAATTTAAAATTTTTTTTTTTTAATTATTAAGATTTTTTTTAAATTTTTTATTATTGATCATTTTTAATTCTAAATTCAAAAATAACCTCCCATTTTAAATAAAAAGTGTGAATGTTTTAAATAATGTATTTTTAAAATTAAATAATTTTGTAACCAAGATTCATATTAGCTGCTGCTTATTTATTAGTCATTGATACTTAAATAAATTTCCATATACTTTTAAATATTACATATTATATGAAATTATATTAAATATTTAATTCATCAAGCAGATTATCCCCAATAAATATTTTAATAAAATGTTATATTTGACTATTATTTAAAATGTTTTTAATTGCAATTAAAAGTCAAATAACACCCAATTTAATTAGTAATAATCTTTAAGGTTTTTTTTATATTTAAAAAACTATATTAAAATAAAAGTTTTTACCCATTAAAAAATAATAAAATACTTTGAAAAATTTTAAAATTTTTTACTTGTAAAATTTTAAAATCTATAATATTATAAAACTTTTTACCCAATTTAACTAAAAATAAACATTAAGGCTTTTATTTAAAAAATTAAAAGTCTATAATAATAGAATTAAAAAATTTAAAATTTTTCAATAATCGTTTTTAAAAATTTAAGTTTAATTTTGCTTTATTTTTATAATATTTTTAAGACAGCGACTATTACATAAAAATATTTATTTAAATATTCTTATGTTTTATATTAATTTTATAATGGATTTTAAAAATTAAAATTGTTGTTTTTTTTAAATTTTTTTTTAATTTCAATTGTTATGATCCTTGATTATAATTACTACATTAAGAGTTGGAAAATAAATTCGCCATAGAGGAACCACATTTTGCGAATATAATAAATGAGAATTTTCATTTCATAATGGAAAACCATTTAAAAAAAATGTTTTTAATAAAATTCTTGTTTTTATACGCTTTCTTATTCTCCACTCTCTACGCCTTGTCTAAGCTGCCCTACCCCACTAGCTTTTCCATATTTATTATTAGTTTTATCTACTACCTTTGGGTGCTCCTTGTCATACCCCACGCGTAGTTAGGGGTTTCCCACTCGAAAGGCTCTTAACAAATTGCCAATGTGCTTGCTCACTTGGCAAATTATCCCAGATCTGTACAGAAGAGAAAAGTCAACTGAAAGAATTATTCAAAAATTGCTTGAATTGTTCATAAAAACCATAACAATTATGCTGATTGCTATCCCAGGAGACTTTCCCTAAGATGAAAGTGACTTGACGACCGTTGAGCCGTTTGGACTGAACTGGGACAGAGTCGGTCCGGTAACTTGCTGCCGTTTCAGGTTGTTATTGTCATTTTTGTTGTTGTCGTTGCTGATATGCTCGACTTGGCCAGTTTTTCCGGGTCAGGCAATGCCATAAAACAATTGAGAGCTCAATTTTGCGCGCCAAGTCGCATTTATTGTCCATTTTGCATAACTCAGGCAATCCTCCGGAGGGCGGCACAAACGGCCACAAACTACAAAATGGCACTCTGTACCCATTGTCAACGCCATTTTTGTTGTCCTGATTGTTATTGTTTTTAGTTGTATTGTTACAATGGCCTTGTTATATCTATAGGTATGCAGCTGCCCCGGTAAAGGATGCGCCTGCAGCACAGGATATGCACATTTTGAACCATTTCAGTTGCAGTCGTAACTTTGTTAGCCTTGTGCCTTTTGGCTAAAACGGGGCCAAAAAACAACCCGACTCTTATCTCCCAAACAAATATCGTATGTGTATACTATATAGGGTATATATAGTATATACAATATTGTTGTTTTATTCGTTATTCTTTCAGCTCTTAACTGCGGTTCCTTTTTGGACGTTTGGATGTTGCATGTTGGATGTAACTGTGGGGGGCACTTGAGGGCAATCTCCTGCTGTGCGCTTATGTGCGTAAAAATTCTATTTGATTATTCGTTAGGTTGTGTATTTTATTATACCCTAAAACTTTAGTGTCCAGGGTACTATAGATAACAGCAGAGCTTATGTTTTTTGCAAAATCTTGAAGATTTCCTTTATTAACAATGGTTACCAAATTTTTAGGTTATGTAGGGCGCTATACTCTAAGCGACATAGTTCCGATAAGTATAAATTGTATATACCAACTAGTGGGCCCGGCAGACGTTGTCCTGCCCCAACTTTTTCAATACTCTTAAAGTGTATAAACATCGTAAAATTCTCTAGTTAGCTTATCTCGACAATCATAAGATTTTTGGATTAGCTGACTTTCATGACTCTCTAAAAAGCCGTATGGACGAACTAAAGTATTCTTAAGGAGCTCGCATCTCTAATCAATTCTTGCCCCACAGAAACTACATTTCAACCCCTTTGCGACTACGCTTCTGTCTGCAATTAGTGTCCGATACCCGGTGTTGAACAATTTTCTACTATGCTACATTCACGATATTCACAAATATGCAATACACACAAAAACATCGCAAAAGACTTAAAACCTCCGTATTGACAACCTCTAACCCACGCAAAAATCCGATTCGAAATTCATCGAAGCGTTCATGAGAACACCCGTAACACCTAAAACATAAGTTTCTTTTTATATAAACAATTTACGTGTCACAATGTTAGTTACCATACTCCCCCGAAACGGCTGGACGGTATGTGACAAGGAAATTTTATATATAAGATTAAGTCAATGTTGGGTCTCTCACAAACATAAAAATTCACCTAATACAGAGAGTACCTGTAGAAAGCTACTATCTTAAATTTAGTAGGTATCTGCACCAGCTTTCGATATTCGATTATTTATCGAGCCTTACCAAGCTTCGATTTATCGTGCCGACTTTTGCGCTCGTTAAAGTATGGCCTTAAGCCTTTCTACAAATATTTTAAAAGGTCTTTTCGGCATGCATCTCGAGAGATGTAAATTTTTTAAAAATTATGGAAAGAACGAACATAGGGTTTTGGTACCTGAACTAAGCGTACGCCACCCCAGCGACTAACGCTCATACGATCAAATACACGGAGCTAGGCTTCCTCCGACTCTAATCGTCTTTCATACCGATACAAAATTTTATTCCCGAGATGTTAAGGAGAAACTAAAATAACTGCCAGAAAAACAGGTTTTTCCAAGATATCTCAAAAATGAGGCTTTAAAAAAAAATTGGTTTTCATTTGCGTTTTTCTCGACCCCAAATTCCTCTAAAATTTCTTGTTCATAAAATCTAATATAAAAGAAAGTAGTGTTAGTTACACTATTTGGCTGAAAATTGGTGGAGAGGTAGCTTAGAACCAGGACACCGAAATAGGATACTTCTTATCCCGTTCGACCGCGTTTCCATGTAAAATTAACTAAACGTAACAAAGCAACAAAGTTGCCGCAGTTTGTCAATAGTTGGCGCCATCAATAAGTGTTGGTTAATTTTTGCACTATGAACCAAGATTTTGGCACAAAAATATCTTCTGTTTAGATTGTTGGAAAACGATTGATTTTCGTCCTTTTGGTAAGTGTGGATTTGATTTTTTTAATTCGAGGAAAATGGCGGCTCAAAAGCACAAAAAAGTTTACAGAGATAAAACGATGTGCCGTGATTTCGATACTATCGAAGTGGACATCTATCTGGCAGGGTATGGAGGAAAACGTTGAAAACTTTCTGAAAAATACAACTATAATATTCAATTGGAAACGAATTTGATATTTACGACCAAAAAAATCCACAAAAGGTAAATTTTTAGTATTACAAGAATAGGGCAAGTTCGAAACAATTTGGAGAAAAATTCAAAATTTATGAGAATTGTACACTGTCTTCAAATTTTAATTTCTGAAATCCTGTAATTTCTTTGACGAACGAGATTAGAATTTGCGAGACAAAAAAAAATAGAAATTCAGTAAAAAAAAATTTTAAAAAATTCAATGGTTAGTTGTTAAAATAATATTTCTACAAATAAAATCATATCGTTACTCAAAAGATTCTTCGAAATCTGGTTTCGAGACAAAAACCAGTAACCTTCTTCATAAATTTTTTAAAGTCAATTTTATTCAATGTTTTTATGGTTTTTCTTTTAATCAGGGCAAATACCGATCCAAAGACATCCAAAGCTCATAAATATGGATCGAACTATTTCTTGAGTTCTATACTGCAGAGTTGCAGATATAGTACATAAAGACTATAAATATGTCTAATATTTTAAATTTTTTAATAGGAAATCATATTTTTCATCTATCAATTAATTTATTTTTTTAAGACAGTTTGCAACGAATTTTTCGAGTCCTTTTGAAATACCAGCCGACGAGCGTTTTCATTGATAATGGGTGCAAATGTCGTACTGTCCTCATTTGAAAAAATCTACTTGCAACGTAAACTAGGAATATAAAAGGATGATAAAATATTTCATTTTTTTCCCGAAACAAGAAATCAGAGTATCCCACTGTCGTTGACCTTCCTGATTGTATCACAATTTTTAAACTTCAGCTGTTTGCAGTTGCAATCTCTTTGTTTGCTTCGCTGAGCTACCAAAGTATTAGTCCTGATGGTATTTATTTTCTGTAAACTGAAATGCACAGGATATTAAAGCAAATTCAATGACTTTGATGGTATTTAGTGGCCAGGGTGTAACCCAGGGCACACCCAAAGCAAATATTTTAAGTGGAGTACCGAGCGAAAGGGTTTGCCTTTAATTATTTTTGCAGCCATCTGCGTCTAAAGAGTACACACTGGAATCCAAGCAAAAGGACGAAAGAAAAAAAGGCAGCCTGAATCCAAAGCAACAATTTAATGACTGCCATAAATTGAAACTTGAAAGCTACTGGGAATATGGCGAATATGGGTTCATGCTTGGTCAGCTGCAAGTCATAAGATAGCAGAAGGCCAAGTTTAATGAGAAATAATTGGGCCTTTAGAACGACGCGTCAAGTGTTATAAGAATGACCCAGCGGCAAAAAATCAAAACTGAGCTAATCCAAGGATAAGCTTTGAGTATTACTTATGATAAAAGACATAAGGCAAAATATGTAATTATTTTTTCAAATCTATGTTTGTGACTTTATTGACTAGCATTCAGATTTTAGGTATTGGGAAATTTTGGTCTTCTTTCAATTCGTTTAATTTGATATTAAGTAGACTAGGCGGCTCTGCCTCCTACTCGCTGCGCTCGCCGACCCTCACACCTTCCCTACGATCGCTTCAGATCCGAACTCCGTATATCTATATATAAATGGCAACGACGAAAAACCATTTGGCATAATAGAGAGATGACGATACAGAGGTTAATTTAAGATTTTGTAATTTTTAACTATTATTTAAATCCATAAAAATTGAAATATGTGTACCAAATCTAATATAGACATGTCCAATGAATGTATTTGAAAGTCATAGATAGCGTGTACGATATAAATAATTATGACTTTAACTTCGTGACTCTGAAATCGGGAGAGCTTCTTAATAGGTCATATCATCTAAGTTACAATCCAATGCGAACATTCGATCTTCTGCGGTTCCAAAAGAGCAGGACCAGTATGGTGACAAGAGGCACTGCTCTATATACAAAGCATCCAAACTTGTTATGTGTCTACATTGCAACGCACCCCAACGTCCGGAAAGCGGTTCTTTAAAGCCTTTGCTGTGCGGCAAATCTGCCAGACGTCCCCATTCACTCTTTAAGCTTCTTCACAAACTATTCGGCATCGGGATAATTTCAACCCGTAGTAGCTTAAAGAAGCTCACCTTCTCAAAGGTGATACCCACATCCTTTAAAATTTGATTATATATTTATATTGATAATTCTTATTTGGGTATGGATGTTATATATTAAAATTTTTAATACGGCATTTCCAAAAATTATGGATTTTAAAATCAAATTGCTAGAACGAACAAAAGACCTTGTGTTTCTTTAATAATCCTACAGCACAGACTGTTTTAAATTCTTAAAAAACTTTTCGGGTTCTAACAACTCGACAACCTCCAAGCTATTTTTAAGAATCGGGAATAATCATTGTAAATCCAATCTTTCAAGAATAGAAGAATGCACTTTTTAAACGGCAGATTTCTTTAAAATCTTTTATATTTTGAAAGTTAGCAATGTTTTAAAATCTTGAAACTATATATATCTATATTTCTTGTTTGTGTATGGTCTTATATTATATATTAAAATTTTTACATCGGCAATCCCATCAATTTTGACATCTAAAATCAAATTGGCAAATGTTTTCAAAAGAACTTGTGTTCCTTTAATAATCCTACACTACAGACCGTTTTAAGAGCTTAAAAAACTTTTCGGGTTCCATCAGCTATACAACCTTAAACATATTTTATAGAATCGGAAAAAATCATTGTACAGTCCAATCCTGTGTATTTCAAGGGTTACACTTTTTGAATGGCAAATTTCTGTAAAAGCTTTTATATTTTTAAAGCTAGCAACGTTTTTAAAATCTTGAAACTTTTATTATTTTATTTATTGTATTTTTATAAATTTCTCAAAACATTTTAAATCAAGTGTTTACAATAAGCTTTGTATCTTATTATTTTTCCAATTCGTGGATTTGTGCTTATTTGTCACAAAGAAAAATTTAAGCTTACGGAGTTAATATCTGAAATGGATAAATATTTTCCTATCTCGTCTAATGAAATTTTCATCAGATCTTTATCCTTGTATATAGTAAAAAATGTATAGCAGTTGGAAAATTTTATCTCGTGGATTTCCATAGTGTGCATATAAAACGTAAAATTCTGCTATCAATAAAAGGGTATCCGAGACCAGCATAAAACTTTAAAATAGTTTGCATCGTTTGGTAGCTTGTATAATCTTCGAAATTAGGAGTTACCAGAGATGAAAAATTCTCTTACGGCAAAAAGTTTCAGATATCCGATGAAGCAAAAGGATTGCTAAATAGTAACTCATGAGATCTCGAAAATTTGAAATCTAATATGTACTAATTAGCAAGGTAAAAAATGTTCCGAAAAGAACAGATATAAAGGGGAAGGTGCCATATAAGCCTTAAGATAACCATATTCTTCTTATGTCCTGTTACTCAGATGAAAACTGGAGTAACTTTGGGCTCTTCCATAACCATATAATCATAAAGATTTTTTTTTTCTAGAATTTAAAGTCACTAACATTGCTCACCGATAGTAACGAAAAAAAAATTCTCCTAAGGGTGCGATATTACAGATATTTGCATAAATCGTTATAATAATTTAATCAAATGTAGAATATTAGGTAAACAGACGGGTGTAACTGCAAATATTACCAGAGATCTCAGATTTCACCCTTGACTTAGCCCTATAAATAATAATTGCAGTTTACGTCGCATGGCATTATTGAGGATCCCTAGACTACATAATCTGCAGCTTTTTGGATCTAATATAAAAAGACGCACATGGTTCAGATTACTTTTCGAGTTCATAATAAAAAATTATACTCCCAGATTTCGAATATCCACATAAATTATGAGAATAATTCGCATTTTTTGGTAGAATTTAAGGTCCATTAAAAAATAACCTTGAAAATATTTGACGATATCCACATAAACTTTACGGATAAGTTCTCATCTCGTGCTAAAATGTAAAAGTCCATAGTTTATATCTTTAATATCTGGAACTTATATATAAGCGGGCATAACATTCCGAAGTATGTATGGGTAAAAAATTCTCCTAAGGATAGTTCACAACGTCTCGTGTTTTCCTTTGAGATTGAAAATATGATTCGGATGAACGGCATGGCTCAAACGATGCCCAATAAAGGTAACTCACATTATTTGCCATAATTGAAGGTCCCTAGCTCCTATAATCTGATAGGTTTGGTATCCTATATTGACAGATGGGACACTATAGCACCATTATTTTTCGAGGTAGATCCGATAAAAAGTTACCATAGAAAATCTCAAAGATATCCGATTGCTAAAATTTATACATATTCACCATAACAACAGTGTTCGATAAACGTTTGTAATTTTCCTATTGGAGTTATAGCCTTAGTTCTCAGAAAGCTTCTGATCTTATGTCCTGTTACTCCTATTGGAGCATAGGGCCGATCTTGAATTTTTATTAACATTGATACACACGAGTTTGTGAACAATAGAGCCTTTAGTTCGACGTCCCAAGGTCTTTCCGCTGTCTTCAACTTCTATCTTTACAGAGTTACTATCGCCAAGTTAGTGCATTTGGCCGCCCTTTTCGTTTAAGGCTGTTTACGAAGGGTATTTCCATTGCCATCGCCACTTCCTATAGTTAATTTCATTGGCGATGGAGTATCTCATTGGATCTTCTGTGGAGATCTTCGCTTGACTATAACATCTCGGCCACTCTGAGAGCTAGGTGTTCAAACGGATTCTTCACAGACAGATATGGTTATATAAACAACTTAAATCCCCCTGATTATGGGTTAGACTAACTCTGGGTTGTAAACCAACGTTTCGCATCCATACTATGAGATACACATTTAACATTTGAACGAAACTATAGCGTACGCTTAGTGTTATACGAGAACATGGTAGACCTCCAGATTATTACATAAGTCTGTGAAAACACTGCATTTTACTTATGCTGATATCTGGCCTACAACATCTGACTGCTGGGTACCTCTATAGTCCAGAGATTAGTTCTAAGAAGGCTGATTGCCACTAATTTAAAAAATATAAAATATAAATAAACCTATATTGGTAGAATTTAATGATATACCATATAGGGTTTACTAAATATCAGTTTAAGAGTGACGCCAAACTTTTTTCTGTCATTGGAAATATATATCGATGACAGAAAATCAAGCCCCATAATTCGTATCTAATCGCGATCTCGCATGGTCAAGCCCCACAATTTTACTGTAGTAACCTTAAAAAATACTCTCGACTGTCTTATCACATTTTATAAATTTACCTAGAATTTCACCCTAAAATGCATTTTATAAAGCAAACCGAATTGAAAGTATTTGAATCGAATTGAAACCTGCATTCCATTTATATATTTATTCGTTCATTTAAGCGAATGACTTATGGCAACAAAATGCGCTTTGTGTGCATGGATTTTTATCTTTTCAGGATGCTTGAAATGTCAACAGGATTTAAGCACCAAGCCAAGTTCCAAAAGCAAAAACCAGCATCAAATGCAATGTCATAAAGGAATCAAAACCAAACGTGACTTTCCATGAAAAATAAATCGAACCGACACATATACAAATAGAAGCTGCAATCCCACAGAGAGGCGCCACCATGGCAACCTGAGCGCTGTCCTCCGTCCAGCGGAATTGGTTATCGGAATCAAAAATACAACAAATACAAAAAATAAAGTTAAGTAGATGTATATGTATGCCATTGGCGCACTGCAAATCAATGCAATCAACTAGAAGCGCATCAAAAGGACCAACTGCCAGGCTGCCAGGCAACCAACAGCAGCAATCTGTCGACATGGCCAAGATGCAAATCCGGCTGTGGCCTGTTCTTAGTAATTGGCGCACAATTCGGCGCCCGCTGCTGCTGCCGCTGCTGCTGGTCATGATTATGCAGCTACTCTTGCTACTGTTGCCACTGCCGCAGCAGGCGGCAGCTGCACCCACCACCACACTGGATCGCAAGCGTTGTGCCCATAAGGGCATAGCCGAGTTGATACGCACCAGTCCTGTGATTGTCAAGGCGCTGGGTGCGCGCATTTTCAGCGACGCGGAGCTGAGCAAAAATGCAGCGCAAACATTTGACAGCGCGGCGGAAATGGGCGCCGCCATTTTAATAACATTAACACCGGAAACGATATACAAAGGCGCCTCGCTGCTGAAAGTGGCAAATGGCGCTGCGGGTGATAGCTCTGTGGACGTCGCCGGCGTGGGCAGCGGCATGCGACGCAGCAGCCAAGCTGCTGCTTGGAATGGTGGTGGTGGTGGCAACTCTGCCGAGTCAGCATATCAGTATGAGGGGTAAGTGGCAAGTGGCAAGTAGCATTTTAAATGCTGCTGACTAAAATATTTACACCAAATTGCTCCACAATGACGCCTTATTCACATTCACTTTGTCTCCTCCCTCCCCCACAGGCAATTAAATGCCACGCTTCAGCCTTTGGGCTGCTTCGATGCCAACTTGCTGAAAATCCTGCCCACGGAATTAATTGCTTTCGGCAAATTGCTGCCTGCCTCGGCGTCCAAGCAACAGCTGCTACTGCCGCAGGAACAGCAACAGCAGCAACAAATTGCTGCTCCTGCCACTGTGGACAACATGGCTGACAAGGATGTGCTGCATATCAGCATAAATGGTTTGCATCGTTGGACGCCGCAATTTGAGAATCATATCTGGAAGCACTTGGGTATGTTCTACCAAAATTTTGCATATTGTTGTTGTCTTTGTCGTTGTGGCCTTTTGGCTTTTGTTGTTTCCGTCGGTTAATCTGATTTAGTTTGTTAGCAGGAATCGGTTTTATGCTGCAAGTTGACTGGCAATCAACTGACCGGAACTTTTGATTGTTCATGGAACACAGACTTAATTGGGGGACACAAGTTGCATTAGATTGAGTAGCAAGCTTTAATAGTTTAAATTGAGACAAGAGGTTATATTGTCGTCTGGAATGTATAAATAAAGGATTCTTACATACGAACATCGACATTTTAAGCAGGAACAATTGAGCAGTTATGGATTACCGCATTATTGTTTTATTATCAGCGGATTATCATCCTGGAGCATCTCCTCAAAAGTCAGCCATGCAGAGTCTACTACGTATACAGATTAGATCTGCACTCTTAGCAAGTGATACTAATCATGCCGCACTTATATATTCCCTTTCTGACGTATCGATCTGCTTTAGATCAGATCTTATGATCACGGAATTATTTCATAAAAAGAAATTTAGATCTCCTTTCTCAAGCCGGGAGACTTGGTCTGATGGCAACTCCTTTATAAAACTCCGGTCGTACACGGATGAGTCAAAAAATTAGCAGGGTGCAGGCTTTGGAGTCGTTTGACCCAACACCAGAATCTCTACCGCAATGGGTATCTGGCCCAGCGTCTTTATAGAGAGACCTACGGACTTAGTGTCCTTCTCAAGGGGACTAGGGCAGCAAACATCTGCATTTATTCAGATAGCCAAGCTGCTATTAGTTCGTTATCATCCTGGAGCATCCCCTTCAGGATGGTTAAAATATGTCACAACTACCTCCAAACCCTGTCCACCCGCAACAAAGTCGTGCTACGTTAGCTACCTGGACGCTCAGGAGTGGATGGTAACACGATCGCTGACGATCTAGCATGACAGGGTGCCTCCACCCTGACTACATCTCCTGCGCCGTTTTGTGGTATTGGTTGGTCCACAATCAAAACCATGATAAACAAATGGGAACATAGGAGATACTGATTCTCCTTACCGGGGCTTCTTCAAGCAAAAGTGCTTGTCAAACCTCTGGATACGATCAAGACAAAAGGTCTTGGCAGAGCGGATATAAAGCTACTGGTAGCTTACCTATCTGGCCACCACACTGTTAGATACCATCTACAGAAAACTGGCCTATCGAACTCTTCAGAGTGTAGACTCTTTCTAAAAGATAATGAAACCACCAGACATATTCTCTGTGACTGCCTAACGCTGGTAATGGACAGAGCGTGTCACATGGGAAAGGAGCGGATTAGTCCCTTCCATCTTAGGTCAATACCAACAAAAGATCTACTGCTATTCATGCGGAAAGCGGAAAGTCTTTTGCTTAAATTTATGGGTATGGTCCAAAAGACTTTTTGGTCGCAGTGCCCCACCTCTTTGTGAGGAACCCTTTCGGGAAAAAAAAATTAGCGGATTCTTTAGAAGATGATGAATGATGTGATTTCCTTGTTTGCGTGATATGTGGACGACTTTGAGGTCACATTATAAGATGTCCTGTATTGGAAACATCAATTTTAAGCTTTGACCCTGTGAAGGCTTTTCATTCATCATTGCATCAGAAGTTTTGGGGTTCGTTGATTAAAATACTGTTTTCCGATTTTAAAGATTTAAAATGGTGGATCACTAAAAAAAAAAAGTGATTAAAACTGGTATATAATAATCGTTTTCGAATCCGCTATTGGAATCGTTTTTTGCCATCAGATTTAAAAAAATTTTAAATACGGATCCAAAATGGCGGACAATGTTCCAAAATTTTTTTTTTATTATATAACGTAAAAGAGTTTTTGGTCTCAGTGATTACCGATCTTCAATACTGCTCCATTACCCAAAACAATTCCTATAAATTTAACACTGCCGGGCAAAAGTTTTCGGAAACTTGACAAATTATACAAAATTGATTAGCGAATTGAAGAGCTTCAAACGTGTTTAAAAAAAATTATTCATCAATATAATAAAGTTGCTCTCTGAAAACCAATCTGCAAAATAAACAATCGTCCCAATCCCCTGATCTAAATCTAATCCAACTTTTTTGGGATGAATGTTTCCGTTGATACTGTCAAGAGATGTTGGTCTCTAAGATCGAGGTGCTATAGACGGATAAGTCGAAATTCGAGATTTTTGGAAATAAAAGAAGAAGACATTTTGCACATGAAAAATCGATGCCAACCTGCATTACTCCAACCGTTCAACAGGAAGGTGGCTCTATTATGGTTTGGGAAGTTTTTTCATTTAATGGCGTTTCCCGGTTATATAGAATAAAAGCAATTTTAGACCCAAAAGGGTATCACCAAATTCTCACTCACCAAGCTGTGCCTTTTGGGGAAAAAACTTATCGGCCCAGGATTCGTAAGGCAGCAAGACAACACTCATCCAAACTATGCGAAAAAGCTATCTGCAAAATAAACAAAGAAATTGAACGTTGAAAATAATGGATTGGCCGGCCCCTGATCTAAATCCAATCGAACTTCTTTGGGATGAACTTCAGTCAGGAAATTCTGTCTGTTTTCGAAAGAAATTCTCTAGATTGAAATAAAGAAGACTTGGGAGCAGCTAGAAACAACAGTTCTTGAAAAACTTGTCAACAGAATTCCACGAATCGTCTCTAAATAGTTAAAAGCTAAAGGTGGATATTTTGGTGAGAAAAAAGTATAATCGTTCTAAATGTAAATACACATTTTGTGTTACAGTTGATGTTACAATTGATAGTTCTAAAAAGAACAATCTTTAGAATAAAGATTTTTCATACCCTATCAATACTAAGTATCAAACGTTTATGGTCAATTTTTTTAAATTTTAAGAAGTAATTATTAGGTGTTCGGAAATTTTTGCCCGGCAGTGTATTACAAAAATTAATGACTTTATTTTATAACGAAATTCTTTGATCACTTTTCCTTTCCTTTAACGCTTTCATCTCTACTTTAAAACTTTATTAAATAAATACTAAAAAAGGAGGATACTGGCTTTATAGTATCAAACAATATTTACTTAAATCTTCTCACCAACTTCTAAATCCCATATAACATTAGTAATATTTTAAGTAAACTTTAAGTAACTTGTAGTCTAAAATATTAAAAGCTACTTGTTTAAATATAAAAATCTTGTTTTTCAAAAAGATTAACAGCTGCGGTGCTTCGTATTTTATATATACTCTATACATACCTTAGACAACACGCAGAACTTACAAAAGAAAGTTTTTTGTAGATAAAAGAAATAAGCATATAAAAAATATATATATACATATGCTTGCACACGACTACACTGCATGTACATATATACATATATACTATAAATAAAGCAGATTTTTCGATGACGAGGCATAACAAGTCCTGACTTAGGTCCCTGCACAGGAGAGGTGAGAGAAATTGTCGAGGCGCTTCTATACAAGCTGCAACACTCGAGGAAAGTAACACTTGACTTTTGTGTCAAGCGTTAGGGTGCTCCCTAACACATAAGAGTATATATATATATATATATATATATGTATATAAGTACATATATATACATATAGCCTGTGAATCAAGCGTAAGGCAAATTGCGGTGATATTACAAGAGGCTTTGAAGGCAACACAGAAAAGACATAAAATACAGGCGCCATGATGTTTTATTTTTATACACTGTAATTTATGTTAAGGAGTATATTGGTCTTGTGCTAATGTTTGTGACATTGAGAAGGAGATGCCTCGGAATCTTTAAAGAAATCACTCATATGGGCAGAAGTGCATTCGACTAAATCCTGGAGATTTTAGGATACTCCAACCGAAGATTTGGCATTTTATATTATTATAGAAACCATGACGCAAAAACTATTTAATATTCATCTCTATACAAATTGCTTCAAAAAATATTTTAAATCATTCTATGACATTTTTTTTTTAAAAGAAAATCGTAAAAATGTTTTGAACGTTACCTGGTTTCCCAGGCTACGATCTATCTACAAAATTTATCAAAAATTGAACTCGTGCAAAACTTCCGTAGACGTTGTAGCTCTACATATCCTCACATTAATAACTTAACTTAGCTCTTTTTAGCTTTATAAATACATTTTATAAAATTAATTTCTTCAATTGGTTTTTGTGTTTATTTTTTATAATTTTGTATATAATAATTCTATCTTTGTACATTATGCAAAGTCAAAATATTTGAATATCTAATTAGAAAAACTGAAAATATTATAAAGCTAAAAAACTTATAAAGCTATGAACAAAATTGAAATCGAATTTTATTTTTATAGAATGATTTTATAATCAATTTATATTATACAAACTTAAAAATAAAAGTTCGTGATTAAAAAAAAATTGGATATTTAATTATTATCCTATAGTTTTTATTTTAATTGTTAAATTGGCAATAACAATTTATTATATTTTTGAAAAATGCATATTTAATTATACAGTATAAATTTAGTTTTTTTAATTTAAAATAAGAATTCATTATTTTGATGAAAAATTTATATTTAATTATAAAGTGTAAAATATGATTTTTTTATGAATTTAAAAGAAAAAATGGCGGACGTAAAGTCGGGCGCGGACGACTTTGGGATACCCTGTACCACTAGCTTGTAATAAAGTCCGATTTCTTCACAAAAAACCAAAAACAGAAGAATTTTTAAGCAAAAATTTTTTTTTGACCGATCGTTCCTATGGGAGCTATATGATATAGTCAACCGATTTCAATAAAATTTGACACATTGCTTAAATACCTTAAAAAAGATATGAATGCCAAATTTATTTCAAATATCTTTACAAACAACCAAAACACATCGAATTTTGTATAAAAAACGTGTTTTTGGACCGATTGGTCCTATGGGAGCTATATGATCTAGTCAAACGATTTGGATTAAATTTAGTACAGTGCTTAGGAACTATAAAATACTCCCGAATGTCAAATTTGGTCCCAATATCTTAACAAACAAACGAAACACAACAAATTTTGTTAAAAAATCGATTTTTTGGAAGATCGGACCTATGGGAGCTATATGATATAGTCAACCGATTTTGTTCAAATTTGGCACATTGCTTAAGTGGTCTAAAAAATTTCCAAACGCCAAATCTGGTTACGATATCTTAATTAAAAAACGAAATATAGCGAATTTTTCTTTAAAAAAGTTATTTTGGCCGATCGGTCCTATGGGAGCTATATGATATAGTCAACCGATTTCGATCAAATTGGGTACAGTGATTGGGAACTATAAAAAACTTTTAAATACCAAATTTGGTTACGATATCTTCATAAACAAACGAATTAATCATCTAAAACGCTTTTTTTTTGTCGAGGTCGTCTCAAACACCCCCATGGGAGCTATATAATTTATCCCCGATATCAAAAAAATAAAATAAACTTGCCTCCTATGGAATAATATGGGATCTAATGTGAAAGTTTGGTAACTCTAGCTCTTACCATCTCTGAGATCTAGGCGTTCACACGGACAGACGGACATGGGTATATCGACTTCTCTATTCACCCTGATCATATTTTAGGTAACTTTGGGGTGTCTCCGACGTCTCCTTCTATATGTTACATACATTTTCGGCTTGCACAAACTTAATATACCCTTGGTACCATACGGTACAGGGTATAAAAAGAAAAATATAAGATTTTTAGGTTAATTTGCAGCTCGATTCAAAACTTGCACCATTATAAGTCGAATATCGCGCTTCACGAGTCTGTATTAACCGAATTATAATATGCCCGCCGTTACTTCTTTGCACACATCACGCCTTGTGATTTTTTTTTTTTGTTTTTAACTCTCAACTAAATTTAAATTTTAAATTTAATGCCGTTTCCAAAACTGACAAGCTAATTCAAGTGCAACCAACACTCATCAATTCCAGGCTGGGATGATTGGAGCGACTTTACGCTATGCAGCGTGACATGCGGCAAAGGTGTCCAGCAACGCTTTCGACGCTGCCTGCTGGACAATCCATTGGTGGACATCAACATGAATATGAATCTGAATGACGGCGACGATGACGACGACGAGGATGTTGAGGATATAGATGCCGAACAGCAACAAGATGGACAGCTAGTGTATGGCAACGAGTTGACGCCTGACGAGGCAAATAATGATGTCAGTGAGGATAGCGTCGTCACTAGCGTCGCTGCTGCCGTTGCCGATGAGCACGATGACTACAATGCAGATAATAATGAAGTGTTGGCCAGCCAGCAGCAGCAGCCTGACAAGGACCAGAAGAACGTGCTGATGATGCAAACTCAAGCCGTCAGCAGCAGCAGTGGCAGCGGCACGATGCAGCTGCTGAATGTTGATGCTGAGGACAGCTCAACTGTCACACAGATACACACACCGACAGAGACACAGACGCAGACACAAATACATCTGACGCAGACTTTGATAAAAGAGCAAACGAACAAAATGTTGCATAAATTCACAAAAATGGCGTCAACGCAGTCGACAGCGCAGTCTGCATCAATGGCAATGCGGACACATGTGCCGGACACGAAGACAAGTGGCCATAATGAACAGCAGCAGCAGGAGCGGGAGCAGGAAGAGCAGCAGCCAAGTGTCAGCTTTGT
Organism: Chymomyza amoena; assembly: GCA_037043745.1. Taxonomy (NCBI): domain Eukaryota; kingdom Metazoa; phylum Arthropoda; class Insecta; order Diptera; family Drosophilidae; genus Chymomyza; species Chymomyza amoena. Next base: position 83,842 of record JBAMAX010002572.1, read on the forward strand.
GCCGAGTGCACGTAATGACCAACGACGACCACGTGCAAATCAGCATAAAAAGCGCAAATCAGCAAAGAGTCTGTCCACACTGCTCTGCGAGGGCTACAACATCGAGCAGCGCAATTGCAATGCCTTCGAGTGCAGCGGTGAGTGTGAACTCTCTATGGGTGTCCTGTGTCCCCTTAATGACTCCGGCTTAACTTCTTTTTTTTTTGTTTGTTGCCATCAGATGATATCAGCGATTTACTCAAATTCTATAAAAAGCTGCCAATGCAGGAGGAGCTGCAGCCACAGCAACAACAACAACAGCAGCAGCAGCAGTCTTTGGCCACGGATTATGCGTTGCCAATGGAGAGCAGCAGCTATGCGACAGCGTTCGGCTTGGATGCAGTGCAACAGCCAACCTCTTCCACACCAGCCAATATGGGTTATGTTCGAAGTTGGCATAATGCTTTGAATTTTACGCTTATGATTACGCTGAGATCAAAGGTAAGTGTGAAGAAAGATTTGAAACGATTACATTCGGGAGCAATGGTGGTTTAACGGGGATGGGGGTAAAGGGTACGATCCCAACAAAGTTGGAAAAATGGGTCGTAAGTCTTTTGTGAGCTCTTATAAATCTATATACTCTTCGAAGTGGAGAGCCAAAGGCAAATGCTAGACCCGCACCAGTTCGGGACTAGTCTGTATTTTGCATAATTTTTATCGCTTTCGTACGATTCTAAGTCAAATTCGTAATGACTTAAACTCCGAAAAACTTTACCGTCCTATCTTTAAAGGGCCATAACATCCAATTTCGTCGACTAAGCGCGAATTAAATCAAAATTCATGATCACTTAAACTCCGAACAATTGTACAGTCCCAGGTTTAAATGGCCATAACTTTATTAGAGTAGACAACGAATCCCAAAAATAAGTCAAACGCGTGATCACTTAAACTCCGAAAATTTTACAATTCCATCTTTGAAGGGCTATAACTTCCAAATTAGATGACTTAGTAAGAAAGTAAGGCTAATTCGTAAAGATTTAATTCCGAAAAATTTTATCGTCCCATCTTTGACGGGCCATAACATCCAAATTAGTCGACTTAGCGCGAAATAAAGCAATATTTGTGATCATTTAAGATCCGAACAATTGTACAGTCTCAGGTTTAAATGGCCATAACTTCGAATTAGGATGATGAATCCCAAAAATAGGGCAAATTCGTGATCAACTAAGCGCCGAAAAATTATACAATCCCATCTTTAAAGGGCTATAACTTCCAAACTAGATGACTTAGTGAGAAAATAAGGCAAATTCGTAATAACTTAACTCCGAAAAATTGTACAATCCCATCTTTAAAGGGCTATAACTTCCAAACTAGATGACTTAGAGAAAAAAAAAAAGGCAAATTCGTAATGACTTAACTCCGTAAAATTTTACAATCCCATCTTTAAAGGGCTATAACTTCCAAACTAGATGACTTAGAGAGAAAAAAAAACCAAATTCGTAATAACTTAACTCCTAAAAATTGTACAATCCCATCTTTAAAGGGCTATAACTTCCAAACTAGATGACTTAGAGAGAAAAAAAAGGCAAATTCGTAATGACTTAACTCCGAAAAATTTTACAATCCCATCTTTAAAGGGCTATAACTTGCAAACTAGATGACTTAGTGAGAAAATAAGGCAAATTCGTAATAACTTAACTCCGAAAAATTGTACAATCCCATCTTTAAAGGGCTATAACTTCCAAACTAGATGACTTAGAGAAAAAAAAAAAGGCAAATTCGTAATGACTTAACTCCGTAAAATTTTACAATCCCATCTTTAAAGGGCTATAACTTCCAAACTAGATGACTTAGAGAGAAAAAAAAACCAAATTCGTAATAACTTAACTCCTAAAAATTGTACAATCCCATCTTTAAAGGGCTATAACTTCCAAACTAGATGACTTAGAGAGAAAAAAAAGGCAAATTCGTAATGACTTAACTCCGAAAAATTTTACAATCCCATCTTTAAAGGGCTATAACTTTCAAATTAGATGACTTAGTGAGAAAATAAGGCAAATTCGTAATAACTTAACTCCGAAAAATTGTACAATCCCATCTTTAAAGGGCTATAACTTGCAAACTAGATGACTTATTGAGAAAAAAAAACCAAATTCGTAATAACTTAACTCCTAAAAATTGTACAATCCCATCTTTAAAAGGCTATAACTTCCAAACTAGATGACTTATTGAGAAAAAAAAAACCAAATTCGTAATAACTTAACTTCGAAAAATTGTACAATCCCATCTTTAAAGGGCTATAACTTCCAAATTAGATGACTTAGTGAGAAAATAAGGCAAATTTGTGATCAAACGATCAATAGCAAACGTATTTTTCCAATGGTTACTTCTTAAGGGTTTCCCATCTCAAAGAGAACATGTTGAACATTTTAATCTAAATAGATTCAACTTTCAAAAACCCGTACTTCGAAAAACGAAAACATATAAATTTTTAAAATAAATGGCATATTTTTAACGTTTATATTTCTTCAAAAAAAGATACTCAGCTGTTTTTAGTAAGAGATTTATGAGAATTTATCGAAAAGGGTACGCGAAATATGAGAAGTTATCGAGAACAAAAAATATTACAAATTTGGAGTACTCAAATACTAATAAACAAAATTGATTTCGAATTTTTATAATTGTAAATAAAATTTGATTTCAAGAGTTTTTTTTTTTGAACGAAGTTCGTAATTTGGGAATGTTTAGTTTGATTTTAAAAACAAGCACCAAGTAGCTCGTACTAAAAAACCTTCTAATCAGTTGGGTTATGAACTAATAGGACGTGCTCCTAACTCTTTTGGTTCTCAAGAAACAGGCAGTAGCCCTTCTAATCTACAAGACATGTATTTTAATACGTGTATAACAATTTCCTTTTTTCTTACGACCTTATTAAGGGTAATTTTATGGGGCTTCCGGTGTGTCTTTTCATAGGCTACTAAATTTAATCAAACTTAAAATAGCCCTAACTTTTACGAACAGGTTATAAATTGAAGGTGACTTTACACCAAAAAAAAATGTTTAGGAGTAAACTTTAATGTAAAATTTTTTGTATTTGAGACCAAACTGCTTGAATTCAGTTTATAAGCTTAATTCTGTTTTTATACGGTAGATAAATTCCAGTAAAAAACGTGTAAAAAAATACATGACCTAGCTGCTATGAAAATAAATTGGCAAGGTGAATTCCCTAACTAAATTTATAAAGATTTGAATAATAAAAATATTTTTAATCGAATCAAATTGCAAAAAAAAAAATATTTTATTAGACTGTGTTATTTTGAAACCGTGTAAAAACAGAATAAAAAGTGTAATAGTAACTCACATATGTAGTTTACGTATAATTTTCAACGATTTTTATGTCGCTTGAAAGTTTAGCCAAAAAAAATCATATTCAGAATATCTATGTTAAGGTAAAACAATTATATATATATTTCCCTGAGTGATTATTTTGTCAGCCACCTCTAAGGCGGCATGGAGCGAACCGCTGTAATTTCAATTAATAGAGACTACCCTCTTATATATTCAACAAATATTTTAGATTTGACCCAATTTCATAAAAGCGACACAAAGTGAATTTTTAGGAAAATTCAAAGATATGACAAATATAGAAAAAATAAAAATATAACTTTTTTAATCGTAAAAAATCAATAATTAATGAAAAAAAAATTCCTTAAAAGTAAACATTAATACATTAAGAGTGTAGCGATTTAAGTAAACGTTTTGTGACAAAGTTCAACATTTCACACACAATAATATTTGGATTAACATTTCAGTCACAAAAAATTTCATTTTATAATTTTAATATAATAAAATAAATAAATACCGCGAATTACATTCCCGAAATGAAATAAAAAATTTAAGCTGCTCCAAAAAAAATATATGAAAGAAAATAACTTTTACAACTCGCTAGTATTAATTATTTTGTGGTTTAAATATTAAATAAATATATGCCAAAGAGGTAAACTCGAAATTATGTATTATATTCATGATTTCATTAAAATTTTATAAAAAAAATTACACTGGCCTAAACTTTTAAGTTGAAAAGCTAGCTTTAAATACAAATCACCAAATACCGCCATGGAAATATAAGATAATGAATTCTTGTTTTTATGTTATTGAAAGTTAAATCGCTTTTTGGTCTTAAGCAAATAATAAATCAATGAAGAATTAAAATTATTTACTTAAACTAAGAAGAGCGGTATAAATTTAAAAGTTTTTTATTTATACGAGGTGTGTTCAAAAAGTAAGGTGAATACCAACAAATATGTTATTTATTCATAAGTATTTATTTTGTCCCCTTCAAAGTAATCCCCCTCATGATACAATACACTTATGCCAACGGTTTTTCCAATACTTCAAAGAACTTCTCATAAGCACTTTTCGATATAGCCTTGACCGTCCTTTCATAGGTCTCTTTAGTTTTGGGAACAAGAAAAAGTCACATGGGCCCAAATCCGGCTGAATATGGTGCGCTGAGGCATGATCGTGGTGTTGTTTTTGGCCAAAAATCTCTCACAAGCAAAGACTGAGTGAGCAGGGGCATTATCGTAGATGCAAAAGCCGATGAATTGTTTTTCCACAATTCTGGACGTTTTCTTCGTATTGCTTTTCGCAAACGGCGCGTAACTTCCAGATAATACTGTTTATTAACCGTACGACCATATGGTTAAGAACTCCTGATGCACCACGCCATGGCAATCGAAGAAAACAGTGACCAAAATTTTTACATTTGATCGAACTTGGCGTGCTTTTTTTGGTCGTATGGCTCCTTCTGGCCGCTTCCATTGGGACGATAGGGCTTTGGTTTCGATATCATAACCATATACCCATGATTCGTCAATTTAGCAATTTCGGACCAAACTTCGCTGACACACGTCTCATGCCCAAAACGTTAGAAAAAATTTCATGGCACGAGCGAAGCGATATACCGACATCCTCAGCAACTTCTCTGATAGTGATTCGACGATTTTCCAAAACAATTTTCTTCACTGCTTGAACGTTTTCATCAGTTGTTGACGTGCTTGGGCGTCCACAGCGAGGCTCGTCATTGGCATCTTCCCGGCCATCTTGGAAGAGTTTGTACCACTTGTAAACATTTTTTTTACTCAGAACAGTTTCACCGTATGCTACTGTCAACATTTCAAGTGTTGAAAATTTGATGCAAATCCGTTGATCCATATTTTAAGATAGCAAAAAATCGCCGAGCACGCAAAACAATTATAACCTTTACGCCTCTCACAACCAAACAAAAAATGCCATTCACTTGAAATTTGGAACAGATGTTCGGGAAGAGTGTACCAACACAACAAAACAACCACTCGCGACACATTCTTTCACTAATAGTATCATCACCATAAGTACTTGAAATAACCCGATGATCCTCAGCCGCCGATTTTTCCATGTTGAAATGAAAAAGTAAAATCTCCCGCAAATGACGTGAATTCGGTTTATAAGTTGACATATTTAATTAAGTGTAACTAAATGACGCAAACAAAAATTAACTAATATCGATGTAAGGTTATATTTATCTATGTCAAAACTGATGGAAAACAGCTGTGATTTATTTAACTATTTGAACTTTTACTGGCTACCAGCGCCATCTTTTGGAAAACGGCGGGAGCAAAGTAGACCTAATATAAATAAACAAGTTTTAAATCTATACCGCCCATCTTAGCTTAAGCAAATAATTTTAATTCTTCATTAATTTAATATTTGTTTAAACCAAAAAGCTTTTAATATCAATAAATTAAAATGGTGTACGTAAAGTCGGGCGCGGACGACTTTAGGATACCCTGTACCACTAGCTTGTAATAAAGTCCGATTTCTTCACAAAAAAACCAAAAACAGAAGAATTTTTAGGCAAAAATTTTTTTTTGAACGATCGTACCTATGGGAGCTATATGATATAGTCAACCGATTTCAATAAAATTTGACACAGTGCCTAAATACCTTAAAAAAGATATGAATGCCAAATTTATTTCAAATATCTTTACAAACAAACAAAACACATCGAATTTTGTATAAAAAACGTGTTTTTGGACCGATTGGTCCTATGGGAGCTATATGATCTAGTCAAACGATTTGGATTAAATTTAGTACAGTGCTTAGGAACTATAAAATACTCACGAATGTCAAATTTGGTCCCAATATCTTAACAAACAAACGAAACACAACAAATTTTGTTAAAAAATCGATTTTTTGGAAGATCGGACCTATGGGAGCTATATGATATAGTCAACCGATTTTGTTCAAATTTGGCACATTGCTTAAGTGGTCTACAAAACTTTCAAACACCAAATCTGGTTACGATATCTTAATTAAAAAACGAAATATAGCGAATTTTTCTTTAAAAAAGTTATTTTGGCCGATCGGTCCTATGGGAGCTATATGATATAGTCAACCGATTTCGATCAAATTTGGTACAGTGATTGGGAACTATAAAAAACTTTCAAATACCAAATTTGGTTACGATATCTTTATAAACAAACGAATTATTCATCTAAAACGCTTTTTTTTTGTCGAGGTCGTCTCAAACACCCCTATGGGAGCTATATAATTTAACCCCGATATCAAAAAAATAAAATAAACTTGCCTCCTATGGAATAATATGGGATCTAATGTGAAAGTTTGGTAACTCTAGCTCTTACCATCTCTGAGATCTAGGCGTTCACACGGACGGACGGACGGACGGACGGACGGACGGACAGACGGACGGACGGACAGACGGACAGACGGACATGGGTATATCGACTTCTCTATTCACCCTGATCATATTTTAGGTAACTTTGGGATGTCTCCGACGTCTCCTTCTATATGTTACATACATTTTCGGCTTGCACAAACTTAATATACCCTTGGACCATACGGTACAGGGTATAAATAGGTTTAAAATGTTACCATTTGCTAAATAATATAAAAACACTTCACGATAGTTTTGGGATTATGGAATTATTATGGATAAATTATAGCTCATTTGAATATCCTAAAACGATTAAGTTTATTGAAGGTAATAAAAATGGTTGGGAAAAAACATTGGCCTCTATGGGTAAGTGTAACTCAAAATGGTGGCTCGTTATCTTTGGAGTATGTTTAAGCAACTTTTACGTGGATGACTTAGGACCAACTAATAAGACAATTAAAAGAGATGAATAATTACACATCTTAAATGACCTTTTTTATGGTACGGCCCATATGATCCAATGTTTTGACAGAAGTCAATACATTTAATTGGATATCCGTAAGCTTGGAACTTATCAAAATATAAAATTTTAATTGACACTAGCTCATTAAATAAAAAAACAATACCTAAATCGATCAATATCACGAGAAAAGACAATTGTTGAAGAAAACATGCGTTGGAAAGATAATTTTCAGGAAGCTGAGAAAAAAATGGTATCAATTCCTGAACCTTTGGAAAAAGGTTCTGATATCAAATACTTCTGATACTTTTTTTTTATTATTAATTTTATTACATCTAAAGTTACAGCTTTTTTCCTTCATCTGTCACACTATTTTGTATTGTCAAAATACTGTTGTCCACTACCATTTATGGAAAATCGGTTCAATTTCCTAACCTATAATTATAAAAATGGCGGACGAAAAGTCGGGCGCGGACGACTTTAGGATACCCTGTACCACTACCTTGTAATAAAATCCGATTTCTTCACAAAAAACCATAAACAGAAGAATTTTTAAGAAAAAATTTTTTTTGACCGATCGTTTCTATGGGAGCTATATGATATAGTCAACCGATTTCGATCAAATTTGACACAGTGCTTTACTACCTTAAAATAGATCTGAATGCCGAATTTATTTCAAATATCTTTACAAACAAACGAAACACATCGGATTTTGTCTAAAAAACGTTTTTTTGGACCGATTGGTCCTATTGGAGCTATATGATCTAGTCAAACGATTTGGATTAAATTTAGTACAGTGCTTAGAAACTAAAAAACTCACGAATATCAAATTTTGGTCCCAATATCTCAACAAACAAACGAAACACAACAAATTTTGTTAAAAAATCGATTTTTTGGAAGATCGGCCCTATGGGAGCTATATGATATAGTCAACCGATTTTGTTCAAATTTGGCACATTGCTTAAGTACACTAAAAAATTTCCAAACGCCATCTCTAGTTACGATATCTTTATTAAAAAACAAAATATAGCGAATTTTTATTTAAAAAAGTTATTTTCGCCGATCGGTCCTATGGGTGCTATATGATATAGTCAACCGATTTAGATGAAATTTGGTACAGTGACTTGGGAACCATAAAAAACTTTTAAATATCAAATTTGGTTATGATATATTCATGAACAAACGAATTATTCATCTAAAACCCTTTGTTTTTGTCGAGGTCGTCTCAAACACCCATATGGGAGCTAAATAATTTATCCCCGATATCAAAAAAATAAAATAAACTTGTCTCCTGTGAAATAATATGGGATCTAATGTGAAAGTTTGGTTAGTCTAGCTCTTACCATCTCTGAGATCTAGGCGTTCACACGGACGGACGGACAGACGGACATGGGTATATCGACTTCTCTATTCACCCTGATCATATTTTAGGTAACTTTGGGGTGTCTCCGACGTCTCCTTCTATATGTTACATACATTTTCGGCTTGCACAAACTTAATATACCCTTTGTACCATACGGTACAGGGTATAAAAATTTAGATATCTTTCCATGGGTTCAGTGCAGAGGAAAGCTTATCTGGGACTTTGTTTTTTTGTACAATGCTGACGTCAACGAACGTCTGGATATCTTAAAGTCAGCTAGGGAGTTGTCTTTAAGTTTCCCAAATTTTTACTACTTGTATAAGTAATCAAATATTTTCATTTCGGACTATTATTTCGTGTTCGTGACGTTCCGGGCTACAAAAATTGTATTCTATAAATCTGTTTTAAGCAAAAAATTTGCCTTCGAATCGAAACGATAACAAAAAAGATATTGTTGCTTTTTAATTTACTTAAAATATGCTTAAAGAATATCTTTGATAAAAAATTAAAATATGCATAATATAATTATTTACAATATACATGGAATATGAACATAAAGGCAGACGAAATTTCATAATTGATATGATTAATTTTAAATTGCTATTTTTCCTTTAATTACTCAATGATATGTGCAATTATTCTGTTTCCTTTGTATCCCAAAAATGCAAAAATGCGAAAAAAAAAATTCGAACAAACAGAACGATACGAAAAATACGGCAACAATATTTTCAATACGGAATGCCACACACAATTTGTATCTGGAGGCCTGCAAAGATGGATTGCGTTTGTATCTGGAACGCGACAATACAACGGAAATGTTGCCGGTGAAATTCAATTTATATGATTATCGCTGGCATCAAGTGGCCATCAGGTGAGTGTATTTGTATATCTGTGTATTTGCGTATCTGTGTGTTTGTGTGTGTGAAGTGTATCTGTGTTTATCGCATATTTATTTGGATTTTTTTTCGGTCCTGTTTATTGTGCTTGTTGTTGTTGTTGTGTCCTGGTGGAGATTTTCAATGCCTCTTGCTGTTGATTGGCAATCACAGTTTGTGAGTGTGTGAATGAGTACCAACCAGTGCGTGTGCGAGTGTGTGTGTGATTGAATGAATGTTGTATGAGTGTGAGTGCATGGTAAATGTTTTTGTGTGCGTGCGTTTGTGGTCTGAGTGCCTGTTGATGGCCATCGATGTGGCAACACTTTCGTTTTATTTGCATTTTCAATTTATTAGCATAAATGTTTGTGCCACTGTCACGTGAAACGCATACACACACACACACACACACACACAGAGAGAGGCATCTCAAACACTCACACACACTCACACACGCATAGCCTATGAGAGAACGTACTTGACACACATGCAAATAGCTGACAAACACAAGCATTAACGAGGGCAGACTGAATAAGTGATTAGAACAATTTATATATAGCGATATTGCGATAAGAACTAAAAAAATAAAACTTTGTACAGGCGTTATTATTATTATTAAAAGATGTTTATTTTATTTTGCGATACCAAAAAATCAATGGTTTCGCTATAAAATTTTCCATTGAAAAATATTTTAGAACCAAATCTAGTTTAAATCGGTTTTATAACTCTTGTTATTTAAAAAAAACAGTTTTTGAGAGCATAATTCGTTACCTCTTTCGTTTACTTTTGAAGCTATCGTACCGATTTTTGATTTTTTTTTGGAATTCACAAGAACTACAGCAAAGGGTCTAAGCTGGTTAAGGTATTGGAAACTGCCCCCAGCAATTGTTGATTTTTTTAATCCTTTCAGTCATAGCATCCATTATATTGCATATATTTATTTTTTCGATTTTTCTTAACGAAATCAATGAACAAACATATAATGGAGATATTTTAAGAACTGTTCAATGTAAAATAAAAATGAATATTCGTTTTATTTTTGTAATATAATCATACCGGTCGATTTACTTTAATTCGAAACTTTAGTCCGCGAAAAAATTTTGAAATTCAGAACCAAGAAAAGGCGAAATACTTATAATACAACCAAATTAAAAATTGAGAATTTGAAATGTTTTCGGACTCAACTTGTATTGTAATCTGAATTTTTTCGCTTTTTTAAGCGGAATTCTCAGAATTTCCTTAAGTTATTATAACATTAGCTAATATCGCATTTACTGAGAATAAAGATTTGACATTTTTATCTCTATTGCTTGAATTAAGTGACTGAAGGGGTTAATATAAAAAAGATAATTTTTCGGCTTTTTTTAATAAGTTTATCGTTTTCATATTATTTCTTCTTATCTAAAGTTTGATTTAACTATTTAAAAAACGTTGCACATTACCTTAATTTTTTTTTCATTGCTTTTTCATTCAATTTGCTTGGCGTCTTTTTTTTTTGTCTTCTCGTCCATAATTGCGTGATTCTGGAATTAAAAAAAAATTCTCTATGAAAATTTGAATCAAAATTCTATATCATAGTTTAATAATCTCCAAGAAGCCACAAGTCCGTACTATATATATTTTTTACTCTTGAATTTTAATTCAGCAAAAAGTGTCAAAATCATGAAATAAGCTCTAATATGTCGCAGGACAAAAGCTTCCGGATTTACTTGCACTAGCTTACAAATTTAAGGATGATCGATTGAAAAAAATTATTTTCGACTAAAAGTGTGATATAATGAAAATTGGAACTATGGCATTTTTCGTTCATGACTCCATAACATCTATAGTTCCAATCCGATTTCGAAGATTTTAGTGTTATTGAATAGTGTAATTTTTGACCATTTTTTGAAAATCTACAGTTCCTTTCCGATTTCGAAAATTTTAGACTCGAAATATTCGTAAAATTAAATCTCTTTCAGCATAAAGCTTAACATCATTTTTAAAACATTTTTTTCATTCATAAAAAGCAAACCGCTAATAAAAAGCATTTTTCGACTTTGGTTCCCTATTAACGAATAAAATGCTTTAAACATTATTTTTCGCTTTATACTGAAAATAGTTTTTTTTACGAATATTTCGAGTCTAAAATTTTCGAAATCGGAAAGGAACTGTAGATTTTCAAAAATGGTCAAAAATTACACTATTTTTCGACTTTGATTGCCTGTAACTTCAATAATATTTACTTAATCTGTACATATATATATATATATATATGTTATATATTACTGAAAGGAGAGCATCAATACCTTTTGATATAATCCATCCTTTAAATTTGATAAAAAATTTCATTCACGAGATATGTATAAATGAAAAACTAAAACAACTGCCCAAAAACATGTTTTTCGAAAATATCTCGAAAAGGGTTCTTTTAGAAAAAAAATAGTTGCAATTTTCGTGTTTTTCAAACCCGAATTGACCTACAAAACACTCCTTTTTTAAGTTTAATTTTTCGTGTAAGCTAGTGTAATTTAAACATAAAATAAAACTTCTGATAGTCTTCTTAAACTGTTGCATCTCCATCTCTCAGTATTTTCACTCTTCATCTTTAAAAAGAATTTAATCGCTTACTACCTTAAGTCATATTTTATTATTATCTATATTATTATTTTTATTATCTTAAAAATTGTTCCATAATCGAGTAATTCTATTATTGTAATTAAAAATAAACCCAGAAGCACAAACGATATTTGAAAATTTCGGTTCTAAATGTACTAAACTGAGCACTGTCAGTCGATTTAGGCAGCATTTTTATAAAAAAAGTTTATCCGCCTCTGCGCACTGTTTATTAAAAAATATTTATAGCAAAAAAAGTAGCCTTACATATATTTCGAATTCTAAAACCTGAAAAGCCCGTACGCAGTCGTTCGAACAAACAGTGTTGCCCTATTAGATTCATGGAAAAAACTACAGACAGCTGAAACTTTGACAGCTACTCAAAATTTCCAACAAACACAAACATTCAAATTCAACAATTGACTAGACCAATAACTTTTCAGCCCACCCTCGTATATGCTAGCTTCCCTCACGCATACAAACAATCACACACGCACAAACACACACACATACATGCTGTTGACGCGTATCGAAGGCCTCTTTCAACACACTGCCAAATTGACACTTGGTTCAAGTATGCGCCATTTGTCATGTCTGTCGTCGCATGCTCTCTTCTCTTCTCATCTCTTCTTTTTATTTATTTTTATCAATCTCTTTTATTTCTCACTTTATCCCACACGTTTCGTGCAGTGTATTTTAATTATTTGTGCGTTATTTTTCACGCAGCATACAAAATGGCGATTTCATATCTATTTACGTCGACTGCTCATGGACAAATAGTTTTGTTGTTTCGAAGCGGCTGTACTCACTTCCTCTGGATGCGGATGTGGAAATTGGACGTGGCTTTAATGTAAGTATGGCGACAAATTCGGCTATAATTGGTAGCAGGCACAGTGGTACAAGAGTCACAATTTTATGCAATAAAAAGGTTTAATTATTGTATAGAGCAAGACATTTTTTTCTGGCAATTTGGAAGCTTGGAATTATTTTTAAAAATAAAGCTTTGATTTTAAAGCAGAAATATTGCACACATTTAAAAAGTTTTTGTTTATTTAATTCAATAGAAAAAACTTTAAAAAATTCAAGTGCACTCCATATGACTAAAAAAAAATCAATTTTAAGTAAAAAATTTCATGAAAATCAGGTCAATATTAGCATATTTGTATTGCCAAATATATAAGTATAATCTAATAATGAAATATATGATAACTTTTTAAATGATATTTAAAAAAATAGCTTTATAAGCAACCATGCTATTTAAAAAAAATTTCGTTAGATTTTCACATTGCGGCTGACTAACCACTTTCATAAAAAATAAATAAAATACACTTTCAGCTATTTTTTTTTTTAATAGAAAAAATTCACTTCATTATATAATATTCATGAAGGGTTTTCGGTAAGCTTTTATCAAAAAAAAATTTTATTTTAATCTTAATTAATAAAAAATTGTATAATAACTTAAAAAAAATGTGGTAGTTTACTTCAATTAAAACTTTTGCTACAGACAACCATAACAAAGCAATAAAAATATATTCATTTTAGTATTTTTTTATTTTCGTGTTAAATATAAATCTATGTTATCTGTAACAGACCATATGTAAAAAAAATATTGATTTAGTCGATGGCATAGACGACTTTAAAATACTCTTAAAAAATGAAAATGAAAACTTGCGGTAGATTAAGCATAATTGGTAGATGGTAGAAGTCTTCAAGAACAAGATTTTCAGGCGCTAGGGATACGTTCATAGAAAATGTAAAACGTCTTATCCTTGATTAGGTTTACAGCTGCCTAGATAATAAATTAAGTAATCTTGAGCTAGTTTTATAATGCACAGAGTGATAATTTATAGGGGACAAGATGCCCCTATTCTTTTGAAGGCTTTAACCAAGTTACAAAAAATTTGCAGCATACTTCGCAACAGTGCAAAAACAAATTATGCAAATAATTATAACTTTAAATTAAAAAATAAAGATGCTTAAATAAATTTCATATCCTTTAAAAACAGTCCAAAAATAACGATATTCGAGATTATCGCAAACTATCGACTATTTTAAAATTTGCAAAGTAGTCTTCAAAGTATTCATAAGAGTTTTATAACATATATTTTCCCTCAAACTACATCCCAAAATCTTATATACGATTGATAAGTTTCCGGCCTGACCAAGAGATGGCGCCACTAGGCCTACCTTGAGGTGGCGTTCTATAGTACCATCCTTAGATAGCTTGTAGCTATAGTTTCAGCCCGATCGCCATGTTAGTTTAGATTTGAGAGCACACTGAACAAGACGCCTCTGTGTTTTTCTTGAAAATGGAAAAAAAAAATTCGAAAAAACATTTCTACCGCCAATTTGACGTTGTATAAGCGTAATCCAAGCGAATTTTTGCGTCGATTCATAACCGTTGACGAAACTTGGTTCCACCACTACACTCCTGAAACCAAAGAACAGTCTAAACAGTGGATTGGAGCAGGGGAACCAACTCCAAAGAAGGCAAAAACAATTTTTTTAGCGAACAAGGTTATGGCTACTGTTTTTTGGGATGCAAGAGGTATTATATACATTGATTACCTTGAAAAGGGTAAAACTATCACGGGTCAATACTACGCAGACTTATTGCAACGTTTGAGCCACGAGGTGAAAATTAAACGACCTTATCTGGCGAAGAAAAGAATCTTGTTTCATCACGATAACGCTGCGATGGCTAAAATCAACGATCTGAAGTTTGAATTGATGCCGCACCCTCCCTACTCTCCAGACCTAGCCCCGAGTGAAAATTATCTGTTTCCTAACCTCAAAAAATGGCTTGGTGGTAAGAGATTTGCAGACAATGAAGAAGTAATCGAAGCTGTAAATGGGTATTTTGAGGAGTCTATAGAGATGGCATTACTAGACTAGAACTCCGTTATGGGAAATGTATCAGCCTTGGAGGAGATAATGTTGAGAAATAAAAAAAAAAATTCTTAAAAACGTTGTTTTTCTTTGTCAGGCCGGAAACTTATCAATCCACCCTCGTATTGTATAAATATGTCAAAAACTTTATATATACATATATAGATAGATATGTGTGTACATTAGGGTAAGTCAATTTTTATCGGTATAAAGGTTCTCAGTGATTGTGATTCTTTGTGTCATTCTAGACAATTTTGCCAAAGAAAAAAGAATTTCGAGTCACCCCATTTTTTGAAATAAGTTTATTTTCAAAATATTCGAATTTCAACTTTGATATTGTCTTCATTTTTTCTCTATCCAAATATATATATGGTGGTTTGGGGGTCGAGGAATCCATATTTAGGATTTAATTATAATTTTTAGCACCGCCTGAGGGTATATTTCCAATATTTTTATACCCTGTATCATATGGTACTAAGGGTATATTAAGTTTGTGCAAGCCGAAAATGTATGTAACATATAGAAGGAGACGTCGGAGACACCCCAAAGTTACCTAAAATATGATCAGGGTGAATAGAGAAGTCGATATACCCATGTCCGTCTGTCCGTCTGTCCGTCCGTCCGTCTGTCCGTCCGTCCGTCCGTCCGTCCGTGTGAACGCCTAGATCTCAGAGATGGTAAGAGCTAGAGTTACCAAACTTTCACATTAGATCCCATATTATTCCATAGGAGGCAAGTTTATTTTATTTTTTTGATATCGGGGATAAATTATATAGCTCCCATGGGGGTGTTTGAGACGACCTCGACAAAAAAAAAGCGTTTTAGATGAATAATTCGTTTGTTTATGAAGATATCGTAACCAAATTTGGTATTCGAAAGTTTTTTATAGTTCCCAATCACTGTACCAAATTTGATCGAAATCGGTTGACTATATCATATAGCTCCCATAGGACCGATCGGCCAAAATAACTTTTTTAAAGAAAAATTCGCTATATTTCGTTTTTTAATAAAGATATCGTAACCAGATTTGGCGTTTGGAAATTTTTTAGACCACTTAAGCAATGTGCCAAATTTGAACAAAATCGGTTGACTATATCATATAGCTCCCATAGGTCCGATCTTCCAAAAAATCGATTTTTTAACAAAATTTGTTGTGTTTCGTTTGTTTGTTAAGATATTGGGACCAAATTTGATATTCGTGAGTATTTTATAGTTCCTAAGCACTGTACCAAATTTAATCCAAATCGTTTGACTAGATCATATAGCTCCCATAGGACCATTCGGTCCAAAAACACGGTTTTTATACAAAATTCGATGTGTTTTGTTTGTTTGTAAAGATATTTGAAATAAATTTGGCATTCATAGCTTTTTTAAGGTATTTAAGCACTGTGTCAAATTTTATTGAAATCGGTTGACTATATCATATAGCTCCCATAGGAACGATCGGTCAAAAAAAAATTTTTGCTTAAAAATTCTTCTGTTTTTGGTTTTTTGTGAAGAAATCGGACTTTATTACAAGCTAGTGGTACAGGGTATCCTAAAGTCGTCCGCGCCCGACTTTACGTCCGCCATTTTTTTAATGACAATATGTAAAAATTAATGAATAATTCATTTTTTCATAGTTCTCAAGCACTGTTAAAAATTATATTAAGTCTGTGTACTATATCATATATCCCCCAAAAGGGCCGATCCAAAACATGTTTCTGTGCCAATTTTGTATTTGTTTATTTGCTTATAAAGATGTGGAAACCAAAGTTGGCATTCGAAAAATTTTTGAATTTCCATTAAATTGACTAAATTTGATAAAAAAAATTCTTTACATCGAAAAAAATTGGGCCACTCTAAAATAAAGTTTTAGGGTTTCTAAAAATTTTACCAAATTTGAACAAATCACTGAGATTCTTTAAACCGAAAAAAAATTTGCCCACCCTAAAATAAATATTTTCTAGATTTTTTTTTACTAGGTGAAATTATAAAGTCAATGAGATCCAAAAGGCTTCTATTTTTATTTAGAAAGCACTCACTCACTCATAGTTGCAAAAAAAAATACCTACACACTATCGTAAATAATTGAAAATAAAAACATCGATAGGTCGCCGGAAAAAACGGAATGACCAACATTTTTGTCATGCAAAGATTCTTAAGAGGAGCACACTTATTCGCAGACTACTGCATACAGCAGGAACATTTTACGACCATATTCAGAGCCTATATTCCAACCAGGGAGTAGTGGAATACTGGTATACTAGGCCCAGCTGGCTCGATAAAGATATACACGGACGGTTTCAAGCTAGACGACTGTGTAGGCGGAGGCGTCTAAGTTGAGGATTTCAACATTAGAACTGCTTTCCGACTCCCGGAACACAGCAGTGTTTCTCAGGCAGAAGTCATTGCAATCCAGGAGGCTTGAATAACAATAAGAAACCTACAAGTTCGAAATAAGAACATTTGTATCTACTCGAAGAACCAGGCGGCTATTAAGTCCCTAGTTTCGATGACTTCCTGTATGAGGTTAGTGAATAACTGCTGCTTGTCTCTGGAGGAGATGGCTGAGCAGTTTTCAATTCACTGCACTGTGGATGAACTGGCTAGACAAGGAGCTACCAGCACCATCCTTCAAGACAAGGAGGGTCTGGGTATACCCATGGCCAGCTGTAAGCTGAGAATACGAAATTTTTACGTTCCCTGTTCATTGGACAACGAACACGTGTAGGATCTCGCGGCAAACTTGGCCGACATACTGCAGTAAATGAACCAAAGAACTTTGCTGTTTAAACTGAGGCCAGTGTTTATCTGTTATCCGTGCTACCACGGGACACTGGCTGGTAGGAAATCACGTATCCATGTTGAATGCTTCCCACCATGAGTTCTGTAGAAGCTGTGGTGATGAAGAGGAGCTGGAGATGGTGGAACACTTTTTCTGTCATTCCCTGGGCTGGGTTACATTGATCGCGTTGTCGTTATAACTGGAAATTATCACCTCCAAATCCTCTGTGCTGGCTGCCGTAGCAGGGGGATTGACCAATAATTGTTGGGTACCCCTTGGAGACATGTTTCTATTATTGTTTTGTTCCATGTTTTTCTGACATCTTTTATGCGAATCAATGAGTGATCAGAGATTCTTTAGTTAGAAGCCGCCCTTATTATGGGGAAACAGACGCTTACCTGCTGACAATTTGGCTGCCAAAAAGGCATCAGGGTTTGTTGTGGACTGCTCTAAGCTGCAGGACTCTTCTTCGACTTTACCGGCATGGGTGGCCCTACCGATAGCTATGCTACCGCCGGCGTCGCTCTTCGATTCATCGCCCCTAATGAGCCACGTCACCACCATAAGGTGGCAATCCCTGAGAGGGCTCTATGCTCCACTTAGGAGTTCAGAATTCGTAGTAGTAGTAGCGCTGGGCTGGGCAGTAAAAGATTTAGGTTCCTAAAGTCACACTTTCGTAACAATTTAGCTCAGCTCTCTGAACAGAGTCCAAAATGTCTTTTAAGGTTTATTCAGGCTGCCGGATGGCTTCCTCTGTTATCCGAAACCACGCTTCCAGGTTAAATGCTCCCAACCATGACTTCTGTAGAAGCTGTGGCGATGACGAGGAGAAGGAGAAGGTGGAACACTTTTGCTGTCATTGCCCTGGGCTGGGCAGTAAAAGTTCCAGGTTCCTTAAGTCACACTCTCTGAACATAGTCCAAAATGCCTTTTAAGGTTTATTCAGGCTGCCGGATGGCTTGCTCAACTCATATGGGGGATCTCTTAAGTGGGTGGTGAAATAGCTCACTGTAGCGGTATTGCAACGGGCCTATCCTTGGCCTTAGTGAGTTGGGATGTCAGTCCCTAATGCCGCCCTAACCGCCGATATTATCGATTATGCCAGAATTCGCAAAACATGAGCTAGAAGTTCCTACGTTTGGTATGATAGAAGGACGAGCGTACAGACCAAAATAACTTGATCGTTTTTCGAGCAAACGAATTGAACCTGTCACGCCTACTTTTGCCTGTTCAATACTTTTGCTCAAATCCATAATACCCTCACCCCTATGCAATTTGCAGGGTATAAATAGCAACCACGTTTTGGTTATAAATTTTGCCAGCAATTGAAAACAAACACAAGTGTTTATGTACATAAATATTTGTATATAAATAAATGTTCGCACACTAGTGGCATATACATTATATACCATATACATATTTTATGAGTGCAACTGGCCACATATCAATAGCATGCGTTAACGCTGCGTATGCGTTATATGCATTTGTTTGATAACGCATACGCACCGTTGCACAATGGCACAATTGAAAAGCCAATTAAATAATATAATTTATTTGTTTACTTTATTGTTTGAATACATAAACTTTCGCTTTTATTTTAATGTTTGATAATTTTATTTTCTGGTTTTTTTAGGGTGAGCTACAACAATTGCTGATACTGCCGGAACATCAGGAACGAATGCAGTGCTCCAATAAACGCATATCGATCAATGAAGTGAAGCGTTATATAATTGACACATTTATCGATGACTATGGCGGTAATTAAATTCATTAGCTGAATTAAATCAAATGCAAACATTAAAATATAACACAAATATGTTTGACTGTATATTAAAGGCGTAAATAAATTAAGTTTCAATCTAAGCCACATTATAGCAACAAACAACAAGCAAAGTTATAAATTATGCATTATTATAAATGTATTGTTTAATTATTGCATTGAAATATTAACAAATAAATTTACTACCTTATATACATATTACAAAAAATATATATATTGTGATTCATGTTTCCTAGCAGCGCATTCAAAAAGTATTGTAAATTATCGATAAAATATGTATGAGTAGTTAATAGCATTAATTATTATATACAAATATTTATTATTCTCCGACTGTAGGCGATATTTGTGACAATTAAGTTAATTTGACATAAAACAATAAAACTACAAATGAGCCGAAATTATAAAATTGCATATATAAACAACAATACACTACAAAATTAAGTCATAAATGAGAAAATTAAATGAATAATTAAATAAATATGTAAATTTTAAGTGTAAAAGTAAAATGGTTCTTTTATTACAAACTTTGGGAAAAGGAAGCAAATTTTATGGTAAAAGTTTGGACAGCATTTACAAACTATTTAGGTTAGGTTAGGTTAGGTTAGGGCGGCAGTTGGAACCGACGTCCCAACTCACTTAGAGTGAGCTTCTTCACCATTCTTCCCCACTTGAGAGGTCCCCAATAAAAGGTAAGGAAGCCATCCGGCTGCCTGATTAAACATGAAATATATCGTCTAGAAAGTTGGACTGTATGAACCTAAATCTTTTACTGCCCAGACCAGGGCAGTGACAGAAAAAGTGACAGTCCTCCTCATCGCCACAGCTTCTACAGAAGTCATGGTGGGGAGCATTCAACCTGGATGCGTGGTTTCCTACCAACCAGTGTCACGTGATAGCACGGATAACAGATGAGAACTGGGCTCTATTCAGACAGCAAAATTCTTTCGTTTTTTTACTGCAGTATGTCGGACAAGTTTCCAGCGAGATCCTACGCGTGTTCGATGTCCGATGAACAGAGAACGGAAAAATTTTGTATTCTCAGTTTACAGCTGGCCATGGGCATACCCAGGCCCTCCTTGTCATGAAGGAGGATGCTGGTAATTCCTTATCTAGTCAGTTGATCCGTCATACAGTTACCCTCGAAGTTCCTATGTCCTGGGTCCCAGCCATCTCCTCTAGAGACAAGCGGCAGTTATTCACTGACTTCATACACGAAGTCATCGAAACTAGGGATTTAATAGCCTCTTGGCTGTCCAAGTAGATACAAATGTTCTTATTTCCAACTTGTAGGTTTCTTATTGTTATTAAAGCCACCCGGATTGCAGTGACATCTGCCTGAAAAACACTTCAATGGTGCGGGAGTCGAAAAGCAGTTCTAATGTTGAAATTCCTCAACGTAGACGCATCCGCCTACACGGTCGTCTAGCTTGGAGCCGTCCGTGTATATCTTTATCGAGCCAGCTGGGCCTGGTACACCTGTATTCCACTCCTCCCTGTTTGGAATAAAGGCTCCGAATTTAGTTGTAAAATGTTCCTGCGGTATGCAGTAGTCTGTGCTTTCGGGGATAAGTGGGTTTCGCTTAAGAAACTAGTTAAAATGGAGTAAACTTTTATAGGTAGGTATCCTTTAACAAATTAAACATGAATTTTGCTACCAGAACTTTGAGCCAAAGCAATTTTTTTTTATTTTTTAAATACTTTGAAGGAATTACGTTTAGTTGCAGTTAAGCAATGTGGCTTCAGGAGCAGCAACGAGAACAACAACAGCAAAACAAGCAAAACAGTCAAGGACTAGAACGGCTCAAAAATATGGTTCATGATATGGCCAATATGATAAAGCAAGGACTGGGGATACATCGACTCACCAGCTCCACAACAACGACCCAACATCACAATGAATTCATTCAAGATCCTTATCTGGAATGTCAATGGCATTGCAGGAAAAGCCAGAGAAGTTGAGCTCTTCGCGCATAACAACAACATCTACATTCTTCTCTTAAATGAGATCAGACTAAACCGTGGAGAAAAAGTCAAACTATACGGGTATATCTTTTATCCAGCTTACAAGCCAACACGTCACAATCACGGCGTCGGAGGAGCTGCGGTAATCTTGAGGAGTTCTCTCCGCCATTTTCCACAAAGATTTATTGAAACACAAACCATACAAATGTCGTCAATAAAAGTTGCCACAGATTTGAGAGACATGGAATTTAGTGCCATATACTGTCCACCTAGGAATAGAATTGAAGAAAGGCACTTAGGGACTTCTTGCGGCCAAAGGTATCTGGTGGGTGGAGACTGGAATGCGCGACATTGCTGGGGTGATACATGCAGCTCACCCAGGGGCCGAGAGCTGGCCGAAGCCATTACACTCATCGGTGTCTATTCACACACCTAGTTACATTGATTTCGCCCTATATCATGGGGTACCGCATTCTCAAGCAACTATTTGCCAAAACTGGGACTTAGATTTTGAACATATAACCCTTGTTGTTTATTTGCAAATAGATGGTTCTAATGTCAGTCCAAGCCCTAGGTTAATCAACAACCGTACTGACATCATCGCGTTTAGACAACATCTTGAATGATCCATTCAATTAAATTCTACTTTGGACTCTGGTGAAGACATTGGGAACGCAGTTGATTTTCTAACTGAAATCATATATACAGCTGATACTGCTTTAACGCTGCCTTATCCTGTGTCACATCCCATTAGTTATGGCATTGCTCTCACGAAAGATGCTAAGGAGCTAATCAGAAGTAAGAGGTGCCTTCGAAGAAGAGCAATTCGATCTCAAGATCTTTGGAACCGAATTTTGTGGAACCGAGCGGCAAGACAGCTACGTAACCTCTTAAGGAAACTCAGAAGTGATTTCTTCGAACAAAAACTGGCTTCCATGGACTACACCGTCGATGCGAACTTCTCTCTATTTAAGTACACAAAATCGCTTAAACGACAACCCTTTAGACAGGTTCCTGTCCGATGTCCTGGTGGTGAACTTGCTAAAAACGAAAGGAACAGGCTAATCCTTTCGGATACCATCTAGAGAATCGTTTCAATACTTATGAATTTTTTTACGATAGAGCAGACTAGGGAGACCCACCAGAACCTTCAGACCCCTCTGCAGGTGTCCCGCCTATTAACCGTATAAGGTTTGAAGAATTAACTGAAGCAATCCAATTATTGTCGAAAAATAAAGCTTCACACTCAAAAGATTGACACATACGCCTTTAATCCAGCTAGAGGGAGTTACCCTGGAGCAGACGTCACAAGCTAAATACCTCGGCATCACTTTGGACAAGCGGTTTACCTTTGGGACACATCCAAGGGGCGGTTACAAATTTCCTCACAGACTTCTACAACTACGGTGGCTCTACAATATGAGGAGCACCTTGTCGCTGAGATGTAAAAGATCTGTTTATGTGTACTGTATTCTTCCAAAATGGCCAAATCGAACTATAAACGCATACAGGTATTGTAGAATCGAGTTTTACGACAGATAACCAACTGTCCCTGGTACGTACGCGGCTTGTTTAGTATTTTTTTTTTAAATATCTTTAAGACAAAAATATTTAATTTCAAGCCGATGGGTCTTTATTATAATAAATATGCACAAATCGGACAAATCACATAAGATAAATCACATGATTTTGGGTACATTTTCTAAATTTTGGATTATAAAATTTCTAGGGCTCTTGTTTTCCGCCCTTTATAATGGAAACATAAGCCATTATGTAACGTTTCGTCTGTGTTTTCAATTTGCGCGTACGCACTTTGTTATTCTTGACGGAGTACTT